>PVJN01000372.1:83150-214740 GCA_004026805.1 Lasiurus borealis | reverse complement strand
CTTCTTCTTCTTCTTCTTCTTCTTCTTCTTCTCCACCCCCTCCTCCTCCTTCGAGATCAGAGGGTTCCATTCGCTGTGTCTTAGACTCCGGGCTCCTGCCTGCGCTGGGAAACAGGAAGGAAACGGCTGGGCCGGAATTCAGAAGAACGATTTGCCTTAAACTTGTCCTCTCCCCTCTCCCTCCTTCTCTTTTCAGACCTGCACTGAGAGCCCACAGCCGCGGCCACCATGGGCAGCAAAACCTTGCCCGCCCCCGTGCCCATCCACCCCTCCCTGCAGCTCACCAACTACTCCTTCCTCCAGGCCGTGAACGGCCTGCCCACCGTGCCCTCGGACCACCTGCCCAACCTGTACGGCTTCAGCGCGCTGCACGCCGTGCACCTGCACCAGTGGACGCTGGGCTACCCGGCCGTGCACCTGCCCCGCTCCTCCTTTGCCAAGGTGCCAGGGGCCGTGTCCAACCTGGTGGACGCCCGCTTCCAGCTGCCCGCCTTCCCCTGGTTCCCGCACGTCATCCAGCCCAAGCCGGAGATCACCGCGGGCGGCGGTGGCGGCGGTGGTGGCGGCGGCGGCCCGGGGCTGCTCAAGACCAAGCCTCGCTTTGATTTTGCCAACCTGGCCCTGGCGGCCACGCAGGAAGACCCGTCCAAGCTGGGCCGCGGCGGCGAGGGCCCTGGCTCCCCCGCCGCTGGGCTGGGCGCCCTGCTGGATGTGACCAAGCTGTCCCCTGAAAAGAAGCCCACCAGGGGCCGCCTGCCCTCCAAGACCAAGAAGGAGTTTGTCTGCAAGTTCTGCGGCCGCCACTTCACCAAGTCCTACAACCTGCTCATCCACGAGCGGACGCACACCGACGAGCGGCCCTACACCTGCGACATCTGCCACAAAGCCTTCCGGAGGCAGGACCACCTCAGAGACCACAGGTGCTCGAGGCTGTGGCGCCGTGGGTGGCCCGGGCACGGAGCGGCCTGTCTGCCTGGGTCCTCACCCTCCTGCTCCCTAAGGAGGGGAGGTTCTTAACGCCCCTTCCCCTACACCCCTCAGGGGCCCCCCAGCTTTGGGAATTCCCTAAAATAGCGAAGGAAGGCAGGGACCAGTTTGGGGAGCAGGGGTGGAGAGAACAGGGGAGAAAGCGGACGGGAGGTTAAGTCAGGTCTTGTTGAGTTCTGGAGGAGCATGCCTGCTTCCCTCCCCCATCCCTCCCTCATCCCTTCCCCATCCCTCCCCTATCCCTCCCCCATCCCTCCCCCCTCCTCCCTGGCTGGCCAGTAGAAGTTCCTGCTTAAATGGGGAGGGACCCTCCCTGCATGTGACAACTCAGCACTGGAAATGGGCAAGGCGTGTGACGGACAAACGACCTTTCACGTTTTGCTCAATTTCTATTTTTAATAACCACACGCGACGGGTGGGGACAGTGCGGCTCTGGCAAATTGTCCCCCTCCCCCCTCCACCCCAGGTCCCCTCGCTCACCTTCAGCGCTGTGACCCCGGCCTTATAAGGAGGGCATTCGGGCCCTGGGCCTTATGGATCAGAGATTGCGCAAGCTTCTCTCCCTCTTCCCTGCTCCATCTGCAAGCAGCGTTTTGCCAGCTCTATGCTGGGTACCCCACAGTCCCCCCCAACTCCTTTCTTTGGAGGGCAAGCACCTCACTATTGTAGGAGGGGATCCCGGGGCAACTGCTTCTCCCATTGCGCCCCTTTGCACGGACTCATGGATTCCCTGTCTGTCTGTGTCCTCAGATACATCCACTCCAAAGAGAAGCCGTTTAAGTGCCAGGAGTGCGGGAAGGGCTTCTGCCAGTCCAGGACTCTCGCTGTCCACAAGACGCTGCACTCACAGGTGAAGGAGCTCAAAACCTCCAAGATCAAGTGCTAAACCGAGCCTCCCGCGCGCGCCAGGACCCGGGGTCCCGCCGCCTCCTCTTCTCTTGCAAAAGGACCAGCAGCCCCGAAGGCGACTCCATCGGATGGACCTTCCGAGGCGCACACCGCGTTTCTGGGGGGCCCGGCCGCTGTCAGAACTACGGAGCCCCGCCCGGGAAAGTGGGGGGCCACACCCCAGCAGCAGCAACCGGGACGGCTCCCCCAGGACGCGGCTAAACTCTTGGCCCACAAGGGGCGGCCCTCGCGTGGCGGAGGGGAGACTCCGTGGAAAGATGTGTCCATCGGAAGAAGAACGAAAGCTCCGCGGAGCCGCAGCGGCGCCGCCCCCAGAAGTATTACTTTTTCTATGGTTATTTTATACGTTTTCCTTATTCTCTCTCTCTTTTTTTTTCCTCTTTGACCATATAAGCTTGTAACTCTGACTGCGGAGAAAGAGGCGGGAGGAGCGGAGGTTCTGCGCGCTCGCAGCCTGCAGACCCCCCTCCCGCGCCCTCCCCACCCGGGAGCTCGCCAAAGTGTAACCCGTGTATCTGCTTCCGCCGCCCGGCCCGCCAGCCGAGGGGCCCGCAGCGCCCGCTCTCCCTGCTCCCCGATCTCCGCTCCCCGCTCCGGCCACGCTGCGGGGCCGCGGACTCCCGGAGGGACTGGCCTGCGGGGCGGGGGGCCTCGGGCGCGGTGGTGGCCGGAGCTGGGCCGCCCGCCTCCCTCCCTCCCTCCGCGGACGGGGGCGCGTTGTATTGCGATTGGCACTTTATGCTGACCATCGGTAACGGACATTTATCACTGGAGTTTTTAAAAGTATGAAATAAACGGTTATTTTACAGGCCACGCAGGGCGCGTCCTGTCCCTCCAAACGCAGGGAGCCGGTCGGGTGGCGCCTTTCTTGGCGAGGCGCAGCCGGTGCCCGGGGGGGGGGGGGCATCACCGCGGCGTTATGGGGGTGACAGGGATGGGAAGGGCCGGGGGGATCCCCTCGGCCCCGGGTCTGTCTACCCTGGACCCCCGCTCCCATTTATTTTCTTTCTTTCTTTCTTTCCTTCCCCTCCACCTCGGGTTTGGCGTCTCGGTCTCCGCACTCTCTTGTCTCCAAAGAGCTTTGCGTTTATGGGGACATTGGCCTGGAGAAGCCCGCGCATCTCGGGTGCCCGGCCGCTTGGGGTTCACAACAGCGTGTCCATGTCACCCCCTCTCCAACCGAAGCGCCCCGCCTCCCCCCATTCCCTGGCCTTTGCTGGGCGGTGGGAGTGACGCGCCCAGACGCAGGGGTTCCTCTCCCCCAAAAGCAGCGGCTAATGCGTAATCGCGCCGCCCCCCAAAGACCCGAACCTGCTCCCTGCCCGCCGAGGGTTTCCCAGACGGGATTCCGAGAAGATTCCCTCCAGGGCTCCAGCCTCGGTCGGAATGGCGGGGGCGGGCGCCCCGGGAGGGAGGGAAGGAGGGAGGGAGGCCCGGGCGGTGGAGGGGAAATCTGAGTCCCTCACTCCCCAAGTGGAACCTTCCCTCCGGGCATCTAGTTTTCCCACCGTTAGCGTCCAGGCCGCCCCGCCGGGGGCTCCCCTGCTGGGGCGAGGCGGGGGTCCCCCAGCTCCAGCGCCCTGACCACGGGGGAGATGGGGAGAGGGGGAGCGCAGGCGTGGGTGGGGTGGTGGGGTGCGTCCTTGGCGTTCCCAGGCCGAGCGCAGCCTCCCTGGCGACTGTGATCCGCGCTCAGCGGCCCAGATGCGGCGGGGGTCCAGCTTCCCAATAATAAGAACCCCAAATCCCAGCCTCGGAAACGGGCGGGGGCTGTCGGAGTGAAAAGGCTCTAGGTTTTCGGGCGCCTCCCCCGTCCTTTCCTCGCGCGCCTCTGGGGTTGCCTCTGGGGCTGGGGCTGGAGCGAACTCCGAGGTTCGGGGACCTGCGTGTCCCCGTGGCCTCAGCCCCGGGCCGCTCCGGGGAGCCCTGCCCGCCGCCGCGTTTGGAGCCGCACTGCCCCCTGCTGGACAAGCCTGGCGGGGCGGCCCGGGCTCGGGGCATCTCCGTGGGTCCAGCTCACCACCACCCGGGCTGACTCACCGCCCTCCGCTCCTTTAGGATCCCAACCTTCTGGGCGGGTCCCAGGGCCCCTGCGAAGGAGGCACAGGGCGCCCCGGGGTCCGGACCAGCCTGCAGGAGCTTGGCGAGTCGGACCAGACGCCAATCCCTCTTCTACTGGGAAGCCAGGTCCAGAGAACGGTGACCTCTGGGTGCCTGGGGGTGGGGGGTTAGTCAGTGGGTTTGGGTTCCACGCTTGGGCCCAGGCAGTGGGTGGTCTTCCCTGGGCCCCGGCTTGGGACAAAGCTGATGGCAGCAGCCACCCCCGTTCCCCGTGAAATTGGCGGGGGGACTTGGTTGTTCCAAGACATCAAGAGTGGGAGGGCGCGCACACACACTCACACACGCACACGCACACGCACAGCTGCGACGCAGAGCTTTGGGGACATCTGAGGATCTCAGAGGGAGCCCCACCCATCCCTTTGCTCATTCCCGGAGCCCCATCTTTCCCCGGATTGACCACCGCTGCTGCCCACTCCCCCAACCCCCACATTCCTCCACCTCCCTTCTCCCCCGGGGACGTAGCGCCTCTGCGGTTAGTCCCGTCTCCAGGACTTCCTACAGGCCGGGAACTGGGGAGGTACCAGGAACACCCCACCCTTCCCACCCCAGGCCCTGAAATGTGCATCCTTGGAAGAATGGGTTCCCAGCGCAGGGTTTTTTTTTTGGGGGGGGGGGTGGAGGGAGAGGGCGGTGGAGAGGGGTGCAGGGTGCTGCGCAGAGATCTCCAGCTCCTCCCCGCGCCTCTGCGGGGCCTGGCTCTCCCCAGGATGGCTCTCTCCAGGATGGCTCTCCTGCTGGCGGACCCAGAAGCCACTTCCCAGGCCTGTGCTCCGAGGCCTAGACTCCTGATGGGGATTATTGCATCGATGGCGCAGAAAGGGCCACTGCCAGTGCAGGGACAGGCGAGGCCGGGGGTCCCAGACCTGCACCGCCTGCAGTTCCCCGTGACCCGGTGGGGCATTTTGCCCTTTGTACCCGGTGTGTGGGTCGCACGAAAAAAAAAAAAAAAGCAATGAGAAAATAAAAAAGGTGGGTGGGCTTTCTTGCCGGTCCACTCTATGGGCGCTAACACCCCCTCCTCTCTCCACCCTGCACCCCCAAAGTCCCCTTCCACCCTCGCCCTCCGCTGCTGCCTGCACCCTCTCCTGGCGGGGTTCCAGGCTGGAAGGAGGTCACTGGCTGCGGACCTGCTGGAGTTCAGCTGGGGTCCTCCCTCCAAGGCCAGGCCTGCGGTTCCTGCGCGGGGCGGGGTTTGGGGGGAAAGGGGGAGCTACCGGCTGGACACCTCTGCGGACGGGGGAGCAGGCGGGAGCCCCCCCGGTGCAGCCTGCGGCCTCATGGGGTTCGCTCTGGGACCAGAGAGGGAGCGCCCCGGGGAGGAGGACAGCCCGCAGGGGCTTCGCTTTAGTTGGAAGGCGTTCAGCTTCCACCTCCTCCTTCTGGAATGTTAGCTTGGGGAGCGCGCGGCTGGTGGGGGGCGCGGGGGGGTACCAAGGGACGTTGTCCGGGGGGACCTCCTGGAAAGGGACTCAGGGATCCCCTGGGGCCCTGGGGAAGCGGAGGGAGACACGCACGGGGTGCTGGGGGCCCCGCCTTCAGTTCCCAGAACGTGGAACCCCGAGAGATCCTAACCCCTTCCCCGTCCTCCTCTTCTTCCCCCCCAGCGGAATCCGGGTGTCTCTAGTGTCAGCTCCGAGGTCCCATCCACATCCCAGAGTTCCATGGTGCTGTGTGCATCCTCCCTCGGACACAGGGACAGCGCACAAGCCTCCAAGCCAGAGCCGGGGACTCGTGATGTCTCTCATTTATGCATTCCGTGACGTCACAGGAGGGCCCCTCCGGAGAGGCGACACCCACATTTGCCGGCCCCTCCCCGAGAATCCTGCCCCGAGGGGCGCCAAGGTTCTGTCCGATCCCCCTCGGCGGGACCCGCAGGCCCGGAGCGTCGCCAGCGGCCCTGGGTGCGGGAGGGTGTCGGGCTTTGGGCTGCAGCGGCGCTGGGATTACTCGCCCCGCCCCCGGCCACGCCCCCGGCTCTCATGCCCCGCCCCTGGCCACGCTGACCACGCCCCAGACCACGCCCACACCCGCCTCCCGGCCCACCGCGCAGGCTCCGCGCGCCGGCGCAGAAAGACCTCGCCGCCTCGAGCCGCGGGCGGGCGCCCAGGTGAGCTGTCCCCCTTCGTGGTGTCGGGGAGCCGCCGCCGGTTCGGGCGCCCCGCGCTTTCGGGGCTTCCTAACCCGGCGGGGCCTCCAGCCCTCGGCGCCCGGGAGCGCACGCGGTGCGGACGAGGGAGCGGCCGCCTCCGGGTCCCGCGGGCTGGGACGCTGTGGGGTCCGGCCCGCCTGTCCGTCCGCCCGTGGACCCTGCGAGGGCAGCCGGCGGGCGTGCGCCCCGGCCCGGCCCGGCCCGGCCTGGATGGACCACCCGGTGCTGCCCACCCTGTTCGGCCGGGCCTCCCAGCAGAGGGCTCGCCCCCGGCCGGGCGGAGCTCCTGGAGACGGGCTGGGTCGCTTAGGCCACCTGTTCAGCCCGGTTCCGGCTGTTGCTGGGCCCAGTTTGCACGTTTCTTTATTTTTTAAAAAAATTATTCTATGGTTTAAAGCATTACAAATAGTACATGTGTCTCCTCGTTCCTCCCCGCCCCCCAATGACCAGTTTGCATGTTTCTGTCTTAAAAAAAAAATTTATTTTATGGTTTAAAGCATTACAAATAGTAGTACATATGTCTCCTCGTTCCCCTCCCTGCCCCAATGACCAGTTTGCGTGTTTCTGTCTTTTTTTAAAAAAAATTTTATTTTATGGTTTAAAGCATTACAAATAGTAGTACATATGTCTCCTCGTCCCCCTCCCCCACAATGACCAGTTTGCATATTTCTGTCTTTTTTAAAAAAAATTTATATTTTATGGTTTAAAGCATTACAAATAGTAGTACATATGTCTCCTCGTCCCCCCCACCCCCCCCATGACCAGTGTGCATGTTTTTGTCTTTTTTAAAAATTTTTTTTATTTTATGGTTTAAAGCATTACAAATAGTAGTACATATGTCTCCTCATTCCCCTCCCCGACAATGACCAGTTTGCATATTTCTGTCTTTTTAAAAAAATTTTTATTTTATTGTTTGAAGTATTACAAATAGTAGTGCATATGTGTCCTCGTCCCCCCCCCCACCATGACCAGTTTGCATGTTTCTGTCTTTTTTTTAAAAAAAATTTTATTTTATGGTTAAAAGCATTACAAATAGTAGTACAAATAGTGTCTCCTTGTTCCCCTCCCCCCCACAATGACCAGTTTGCATGTTTGTCTTTTTTATTTTATGGTTTAAAGCATTACAAATAGTAGTACATGTGTCTCCTCATTCCCCTCCCCGCCCCCAATGACCAGTCTGCACATTTCAATGGAAAAGTTCCCTAAGGACGGACTGGAGACATGTAGGCAGGGGTCACAGCTCATGTCTCCGGCAGAGGAAGAGTCAGAAGCTGCGTTTCCCCGCGCGGCCAGGGGCCAGAAGACCCGGTGTTAGCTCTTCCTGCCCCTGAACCAGCTCTGAGCGAGCCCCGGCCCTTCTCTGAGCCTCAGTTTTCTTCCTGAGATGGGGATCAGGCTCTGCCCAGACACCTCCGTTCAGCGGATGGAGAGGTCAAAGTCATCTCTTCTCCATCCTCTGAAGACCTTGGTCCCCCAAACGGGGCCCCGAGGTGTCGCAGAACCACTTGGGCGTGCATGAGGGGCCGTGTGCCAGTGTGATGAGGCGCCGTGTGCCAGTGTGATGAGGCATGCCGCTCAGCACCCTGAAGCTGCCCCTCACTCATCTTCACTGTAACATATCCAGCCCAGGGAGCCCGAGATGGGGTGGAAGAAGGGTATTGCCTGAACCAGCCCGTGGTCTTCCTGAAACCTCCAGGAAAACATGCAAGAAACCCCTTTGAACTCCATGGGGACCCTGGGTTCATGAGTTCACATTTTTTTTTGTTTTTGTTTGTTACATTTGGTTGAGAGAGAAAGGTGACAAAAATGTAAGTTCTCTGCTCACCACTCCTGTGGGGCATAGGCCTCCAGAGAAACAAATACCCACCTCGATGCAAATGTGGGGTAGGGCAGGGCCTCTGTATGTGGCAAGTATGACTGCATACGTACCGTATTTTCCAGCGTATAAGACGACTGGGCGTATAAGACGACCCCCGACTTTTCCAGTGAAGATACAGAGTTTGGGATATACCCGCCCTATAAGATGACAGCCGGCGTATAAGACGACCCCTGACTTTTGAGAAGATTTTCCTGGGTTAAAAAGTAGTCTTTTACGCCGGAAAATACGGTAGTAGAGGCACTTTCGCTCTGCAAACATCAGCCTGTAGAGCAGCGGTTCTCAACCTGTGGGTCGAGACCCCTTTGGGGGTTGAACAACCCTTTCACAGGGGTCGCCTAAGACCATCAGAAAATGCAGATATTGACATCACGATGCATCACAGTAGCAAAATTTCATGGTTGGGGGTCACCACCACATGAGGAACTGTATGCAAGGGTCGTGGCCTTAGGAAGGTTGAGAACCACTGCTGTAGAGTGAAAGACCCCAGTAGAATCTCCTTTCAGTTGTTGCTTGGACTTTTGCTAGGCTGCCCTCCCCTAAAGAAAAGCTGGTCACAGAACGCTCACACAGACACATCCTCAGGCATGCTCCTCCCTCACTCAGCCACCCGAGCTCTCTGCTGACATTCTTTTTCTGGCCGACGCTAGTTTCAGTGCCAGCAATGAGACTATAGAAGGGCTACCCCAGAAAACTGGGATGGGTGGATGAACGGGGTTGAGAGTTTTCTCTCTTCCAAACCCTGAGCTGGCTCTGAGTAGCTGAGCCATCTCTGGGGAGGAATAAAGCATAATTAATTCATTTTCAATGTTTGGTTAGATTGAACTCTCTAGCTAGTGCGATAAGATAAAGAGTTTTGTCGTGACAGGGGCAAGAATGGATTGCTTCTGGTCACTCGCAGGAGCGGGTACCACTTGGAGTCTGTGGGTAGATGGAGGCCTGGGATGTGAGACTGGACAAGGGGCGTGGAAGAAAGCTACATGGGACGGTGGTAGCGAGATGATTTACCTCTCAAAGGGCCAGAGAGGCAATATGAGCTTTTAGAGATTGTTGAACCTTGACTTAGATAACGAGAGCTTCTTTTGAGAATGATTTCCTTCTTATTAAAAACCTGGGTCAAGAGGTTAGCATCCAGGGTTCAGAATATCTTCAGCGTCTCACAGCAGGCAGAGCTGCTCCTATAGGTCTGCAGTAGGTCCAGAACCAGAGCAGGTGCAGCGCTATGGCTGTCAGAAATCATCCCTATGGCCTTGTCATTGGAGAGATCAGCCAACACTGAACTAATGAACACATACTCTCAGGTGGGCGGGGACTGGAAGAACTGTGAAATGATACTACAGGGATCTACCATATTTTCCAGTGTATAAGATGACCCCTGACTTTTGAGAAGATTTTCCTGGGTTAAAAGTCATCTTATATGTCAGAAAATAGGGTATGTATCATCAGATTCACCTTTTTTTAAAAAATATATTTTATTGATTTTTCACAGAGAGGAAGGGCGAGGGATAGAGAGTTAGAAACATCAATGAGAGAGATACATCGATCAGCTGCCTCCTGCACGCCCCCTACTGGGGATGTGCCCCCCCCCCCCAGCAACCAATGTACATGCCCTTGCCGGAATCGAACCTGGGACCTTTCAGGTTCTATTCACTGAGCCAAACCAGTCTCGGCAGATTCACCTTTTGAATGATGAGGTTTATATCTTCTGTATTCTTTTTAATTTTGAGATTTCTTTGTCTATTCCTAACTTTGATACTTTAGTGTGTTAAAAACTCTGACCATGATGGTAGAATTACCCTTTTCTTTATTTTATATACCTATAGATATATAGATTCCTATAACCACCACCACAATCAAGATACGGAACTGTATTATCACTACAAAGGTCCCACTGTTGTCAGCATTTTACCAGTTCGAAAGTGAAGTGTAGAAACTTTACCTGCTGTTATGGAATAAATGTTTTACCCCTTCCTTCTCTGGCATATACCCTCCTCCCCTGAAATCCTTATGTTGAAATCCTAATCGCTAAGGTATCAGAAGGTGGGGTCTTTGGGAAGTAATTAGGTCATGAGGGTGGAACCCTTATGGTTGGTATTGGTGCCTTATAAGAAGAGTCACGAGAGAGCTTGCTTCCTCTCTGCTCTCTTCCATGTAGGGAAATAAGAAGAAGATAGCCGTCTACAAACCAGGAAGACAACTCCCCAGACATTCGGATTTACTGGCACCTTCATCTTGAACTTCCAGCCTCCAGAAATGTGAGAGATTAATGTCTGTTGTTTATGAATGAGTCTTGGGTATTCTGTTACAGCAGCCTGAACAGACCAAGACAGGTTCTTTAATCCCTTTATCTTATCTGTGACATAATAATCTTAGATATTTCCTTTACATACATTGAATACCCAAGTCAGACAGCTCTATGCTTTTTGCTTTGACTATCAAACATAGACACCTCAAGAGGGAAGGAAAAGTTTATTGTATTAGCCATGCGTTTGCTTTTTCTAATGTTCTTTCCTCATGTTCCAGGTTTCCTTCTTTTATTATTTTCTTTCTATTCTGAGAACATTTTTTTTTTAACCATTATTTTAGGCAAGGTCTGGTAGTGGAAAGTTCTCTTAATGTTTCTTCATCGAAGAATGTTTTTTATTTCTCCTTCATTTCTGAAGGATAATTTCACCAGTTACAGAATTCTGAGTTGACATTTCTTTCTTTTCGGCATTTGAGAAATATTCTGTTACTTCTTCTGGCTTCCATGTTTTCTCATGAGAAATTTGCTGTCATTTGACTTGTTTTTCCTTATGTGTCAGGTGTCATTTTTCTTGCTGCTTTCATTATATTTTCTTTGTCTTTAATTTTCAGAAGTTTGGTTATGGTGATTCTTGGTATGGATTGCCTTGGTTTTATCCTCCTGGGGATTTGCTCATATTTTTAAATCTATAGGTTTACATCTTTCCTATAATTGAAAGTGTTTCAGCCACTTGTTTCTTTTCCATATTTGGAAAAAGTTTACACATAATTTCTCCTAAAATGTTTTTTTAACTTCACTCCCTTTCTTCTCTATTTATTCAGCTCCAATGACATCAGTATTTCAGCTGTTGTTATAGTCTCACAGGTTTTTTTTTTCTTTTTGGTTCTGTTTATTATTATTATTATTATTATTATTATTATTTTAGTTAATTTTCTCTCTGTTGTTTAATTTGGGCAATTTCTATTTTTCTTCTTCAGTTCATGTATTCTTTCCATATCCCCGTCATTCTGCTTTTGAGGTTTTTATAAAGTTCAATGATAGTATTTTTCAAATCTAAAATCCCCATATGGCTTTTCTTCCTGTATTCGATTTCTTTGCTGAGATTTCCTACTTTCTGCTGTTTCAAGGGCTTCTAATTGCTCACTGAAGTATTTTTACGATGGCTGCTTAAAAATTCTTGTAGATAATTCCAACATCTGTGTCATCTTGATGTTGATGCCTGTTGATTATCTTTTCCTTTTCAAGTTGAGATTTTCCCAGTTCTTGGTCTGACATATGATTCCCGGTTGTATCCTTGACATTTTTGGCATTGTGTTACGAGACTCTGGATCTTATTTAGATCTGTCTTGGCAAGTCTTCTCTCATTGGCTGTGCTGATTGGGGAAGAAAGAGGGGCTTCTCTGCTATTACCATGTTGGGGTGAACGTCCAGGCTCCAAACTTGGTTTCCCACAACACCCTTGGAGGAAAGGGGTACTGCAGTCTTACTCTATGGAGGTGAGACTTTAGGCTTCTTCTACCCCCAGGTCCCCACTGACATCTCCCAGGTGGTGAAGGGGAGAGATTTTGTTGTGGCTCCACATGGCTTCTGTTGGTGGGGGGGGTGGAAGGCCTTGTTACCCCCGGGGTCACCACTGAGTCCCCTCAGAAGTGCAGGGAGGAACATCTTTTTCAAAGCCACACTAAGACAGAAGTCCAGGCTGACTGGTAGTCCTTGGCTTTTTGTGTCTCTATGTTGCTGTGTAAGTGAATCAGTGTTGGTCTTACAGAAGCATAGACTAGCGACACATTTCTCCACCAATCCCTACTTGCTCGGGTCACTTCTTATTTTGTTGTTCTAAGGTGGTCCTGGATTGCCACTATAATGCATCCTGGTATCTTCAGTTTCATAGGGCAAAATGATCGCTTTGTGTTTTGACACAAAATGCATTGGAGTGTTTTTTTTTATTATTATAAAGTTATAAAACTTGTATCTGTTCTCAAAGGCTGGCATGTAGTGTTCCCTGTAGACAAAAAGGTGTCATTGCTAGTTTTAGATTAGCTGGCACCTCTTGAGTTTTGACCACGTAACGTTGAGTGTTTTTTTATTTTGTTTATAAAAAGAGGAAATCTAATGTATCTGGCGGTCGGGAGCATGGTTTTCTTTTTCACTCTACTCCCTTGTCTGGTTTTCAGATCATAATTTTAATCTAGATTTGTCCATAGGATTTTAAGCCTCATTAAATTTTTTGGCAACGGAATATCCAAAATTTCCTAAAGTATTAGGTTAGTTTTCTTCACTGTCAAAATATTTCCTAAACAGATAGGATCTTTTTTTCTCTTTTAAAATCATGCCTTACAGATGTCTTAGCATTATCTTAGGAAAATATATAATTAGTAAAGCAAAATCTTCCCTTTAGTTAATGTTACTTATTGATTACGATCTAACTTTGCCAGAGTATAGACTTAAGTGGAGACATCATACAAATTGAGAAAAACAATTCTTGTTTTTTTTCCCCAGTTATATTCTGTTACAACACAACATTTACTTTAGTAAGTCTGGGCACACTTAGGTGGATCACCCGGATAAAGGGAACTAGGAAGTAGGAGACTTTTGTCTCAGCACAAGTTTTATCACTACCCTTTGCTGGGTCACCTTAGTCAAATCCCACAGCTCACGCATGTCAAACTCGCAGCCACCAACCACACGCTTGCTTTGGTTATTTGGCCCGTGTTAGTCTTTGAGTTTGACATGCTTGCCATTGCATGATAGGCTCTCAATTTCCTTACTTGCCAATCGGACTAAAATAACCTCTCTCTTCTAACTCCCACAGGTTCTTTAAATTAAAAATTTAACTTGTGGCATAAATATCGATAATGCTGCTCAAGACTAGCCACCGCTTTTTATTTGGTCTTTAAAAAGTACCTGCAGCCGAGACCGGTTTGGCTCAGTGGATAGAGCGTCGGCCTGTGGACTGAAAGGTCCCAGGTTTGATTCCGGTGGGGGGCATGTACCTTGCTTGGTACACCTCCAGTGTGGGGTGTGCAGGAGGTGGCTGACCGATGTCTCTCTCTCATCGATGTTTCTGACTTTCTATCCCTCTCCCTTCCTCTCTGTGAAAAATCAATAAAATATATTAAAAAAAAAGTACCTGCAGAGACTCCCAGCTTTTTAGCTGCTTTTGGTCTCAAAAATGGCTCTCTGGTTGAGCATCCACATATGAACCAGGAGGTCACAGTTCCATTCTTGGCCAGGGCACATGCCCAGGTTGCAGGCTCCATCCCCAGTCTGGGACATGCAGGAGGCAGCCGATCCATGATTCTCTCTCCTCATTGATGTTTCTACCTCTTTCTCTCCCTTGTTCTCTGAAATCAATTAAAAATATATAAAAATGTCTTAGCCTAAAGAGAATTGAAGACTGCTTGGGATAGCTAGAAAACAATTTCAGACTTCACTGACCAGGTTGGGCATCTCCATTTTTGCTGTAAGACCTGCATTCACGTTTCTCTCTGGAATGCTTCCATTCTGTAGCAGTGGGGCGATGGGTGAGGTCAGCACGGGATTTCAGGCAGAAGCCTCGCATGTGGTTTACAGATTGTGCGGCAGACAGACCGGGATGGAAGTGGCTGCAATTAGAAAATGAACCTCAGGTTTCGGAAGTACGCTGAAGCAGGGGATATTCTGACTTGTCCCAGCAGCTCAGTAAACGTAAACCAACTACCCTCCAAGCAAGAACAATTACAAAACACAAAATGCGAGATAATGAGCACAAAGGCTGGAATCGTAAATATTTATTCCCAGAAAAACGAGGCAAACTTCTTTCCGATTTCTGAGAAAGAGGGCTGGGGAGTAGATGGACCACGCCAGCCACACGTAGCGGGGCTAAAATGGGAATGTCTGCCTGAGGCCACCTGTAGGAGATAAGAAACTGGGGGGGGGGGCGTGGTCTTTAGATGTGGTAAGCACTGACAAAGACTCCCTGCTGATTTATCTTCTTCTTTTTTTAAAAATATAGCTTATTGATTTTTTTACAGAGAGAAAGGGAGAGGGATAGAGAGAAACATCGATGAGAGAGAGACATCTATCAGCCGCCTCCCGCACGCCCCCTACTGGGGATGTGCCCGCAACTAAGGTATGTGCCTTTGGCTGGAATCGAACCTGGGACCTTTCAGTCCACAGGCCGACGCTCTATCCACTGAGCCAAACCGATTTTAGCTGATTTATCTTCTTCTTCATAATCTTTAGGATCTGAAATTAGGAAGTGAGCCATCGCTAGGTATTTCAGGGACTTCAGCTGCCGATGGGCCGGTAAGGCCATGTCACATTGGCTGCGGAACGCAGTTTTGACAGTAGAAAATGTAAAGCAGTGCTCAGAATTTCCTGGTGTGTCTAATACCAGCTTGCCTCCCTCCCACACAAATCACTCTGAGCTGCACAGCGGGTCTGAGACAGGAGGGCATGGTCTGTATCGGTAGGATCTGTTAGTGTGGCATCTGAGGAAGCCAGGTGGATGCTTTCTGCTCTCTCCCGCTCCTCGGTGCCATTGCTTTGCACAATGGGGCCATTGTCCTTGGCAGCTGGGCTGGCACCGGGTCCTAGGTGCCCAGGAAACCCCGGTATAAAGCGCGGTGAGAAAGTTGGGTGCCAAGCTGGCTTTGTGCTTGGTGTGGCCCTCAGGGCACACTTCGCTCTGGCCTGGGAGGCGTGTCTGTGGGTCCCGAACAGAAACTGCCCTATGGAAAGCACCGCAGGGGGATTTCAGAGACACCCAGGGGAGGTCCCCTGCCTACCAGTGGGGGGCAGGGGGCTGGGGGGCAATCCCTCACTTCCTTATGAGAACCCTTCATTCCTCGGTGAGAGCTGTGCTTTAGAATGCAGACCTAAGGGAGGAGATGTTCTATAGCCGCCATTTATTGAGTTCTTAACCATATACTGAGAGGTTGACATCGGAGATGTTAATCTTACTTTTTTGGTCCAGGAAGTGGGAGCTCAGAAGTATACTTTTGCGCAAAGTGACAAAATGTGTCGTAGAACCAAGCTTCAAATCCAGATTTTTCAGACCCCAAAGACTCTGACTCACAGGGTCCTGGACTGCCCTGCCCCCGCCCCTCCCCCAATCTCTAAAGGAGAGTCTCTGAGGGGAGGCCCTGCCCAGAAGGACCAGCGTGCTAGGCTTTAACCTTTCCTGGGGCAGGAGGGAGACAGCAGCTAAATCAGGTGTGGTGAGTGCAGACCCACCTCCAAGCACAAGGCAGAAGCCTCCTCCTGCTCATGGGTGAGCTTTCGGGGAGCTTCAGGTAGGATGGGGGGCAGGGGGGCAGGGGCTCCATGCCTCTCTCCCATCAGGAGAGAGTGCTGCTCCTTTAAGAGGGCAGGGTGGTCTGTAAGCAGGCCCTCTGCACGTCTGTGCATTTCACTGTCTAGACTCTAGAGTGTAAGCTTATGAGCAAGCGAACATCCCCTGAGGGGTCCCGAGCTGCGAGAAGGCACAGGCCAGGCTGAGGGACTTCTTCCCTTCTCCCGCAGTGTACAAATTTTGTGCACTGGGCCTCTAGTTACAGAATAACTTGCCAACACATTAAAAAGTAGTTAGCATTACATATTTCACTTTACAGATGAGGAAATTAAAGCTAAGCAATTAAATAAAAGGTTCAGCCATTTGTCTAATGGCACAGGTTTAGAATTATGGTCGAGCTCCTAAGCTGAGCAGTCCAGGGCTGATGGCAGTGTGGAGAGGGAGGCCTCCGCTGGCTCTGTGGGTGCTGTCAGGATGTGACCCGCCTGAGACTCTCCGCTGCCCTTCAGAGGTTCATCTTGCAGTCCAGGCGCCCGGGAAACCCCGCGAGAGAGGAGCCAGAGCGAGGTCACCCTGACCAGACTGGGGACCAGGCCTCAGACTCTCCCACTTCCGAGCCTGGTCTGGAGATCTCTCCCACGTGCTTCTCCAGAAACCTCCATCACCCGCTGCTAACTCTGCCTGCATTCCACGCCTGTTCCCAGGCTCCTTGAGGAGGACATGGGCCAGTCCTGGTGTCTCAGCATTCCCAGCGTCCTTTGGGGCACCTGAGCCGGAGGAGGCTGCCTGGCTAAGCTGGAACCCAGAGGACAGGTGTGGCCCAGGCAGAGGAAGGAGGACAGCTTCCCGGGAAAGGGGCACAGAAGGTCACCGGGCAACTGTCCTTCTGAGAGGAGCCTCCTGATCTTCTGGGCTGCGGAAGAGGAATGTGAGTGAGCCGCAGAAGGCACATCTCCTGCTGCCGGAGCCAGCGGGGCCTCAGAGGGGATATTTCAGAAACCGGAACAGCAGCTTTGCTCAGGGGCAAATCCTGTAGAGCTTTTTCAGAAACACTTCCAATCCGCTAGCCTGAGGGCCGCACTTTTCATTTTCACCTTCCCTTGTATCTAAAATGAAACACTTACCGTGCATGCACTGAAAACTTGGAAGGCAACTAGAGAAATCCCGCTAATTTAATGAAGATGAAGCTGTAAATGAGGCTTTTATGGAGTGTCAACCACTCACCCGAGGAACCTGGTGGGGAGTGGGAAAAGTGGGGGGAAGGACTGGGATATGACTCAACCCCAGAACTGTTTCTTGTTCTCTGTGGCCCCGGGGGTCTCTGAAAGGGAGGGGGAGCTCTGCTCTTAAGGAATGATCCAGAAACCTCAGCCCTGTGAACTTGGCCTCTGCCTTGCCTCGGTTTTCTCTCTTCGCAGTGAGACCCGGGAGTGACAGGGCCATCAGAAACACGCCTCCCTCCGGGCCGGTGAACGTCTCCCGCTGGTACCTCTCTCCCTGTGCCCGGGGGTCCCCCGGTGGAATGCCAGCCCGGTCCCGTGTGCCCCCCGTGGTATGCAGCCTATCTGCAGAGCGGTGAGAATGCAGCGCGGGGAGGGCCCGGCTGTCCTCCCCGGTCCTCGCGGTAATCCCCTTGTCACAGCCACCTCGAGGGCTGCTCACCCCGGCCGCGGGGAAGTGATGGGCAGCCTGTCAAATAGATTGTGAGTGCATTAGCGGGATTAGCCGGCGAGGCTAATATTGCAGCGTTTCCAGAGTTCACTCCAGCAGCTGAGGCCGGCCGCTGGGCTGCCAGAGGGGGCGGGCGCACGCGGGGCTTCGGAATTGATGTCACCTCTGGGACCGGCCCCGAGTGGTGCGAGGCACAACAGTCCCATTGTGTTGGGCCTGTGTGTGTGTGTGTGTGTGTGTGTGTGTGTGTGTGTTTTTATTCCATACGGAGCTTAATTTATACTATGACCGTTAAGATGCCGTCTGAGTGCGCTTTCCCATCTCACTGATAAACTCGCTGGAAAAGGCTTTTGCAGGCCCTCAAAGCCAGATGCTCTGCTCTTGGCCTTGGCTGAAGTACTGCTGATTTTATGTGGCCTCGTTAAAGTAATAGACCCTCATCTGAGACGTATTGGATCGGAAAAGTAGGAGGGAGACGTTTCGAATGATCCTTTTAGCAGATAGCACGTCTGATGGCATTTTGATGCATTTTCAGGCCGTCTGACTTCTCTGCATACCGGACAACATTGTGATTATGAGCGTGCATTAGGTTTTGTTTTTCTTTTTAAATAAACGTGAACGCTTTATGCTTCTTTTTTTTTAATTTCCCAAATTTCTTGTACTTTTAATAACATCTATGGAATACAGTGGTACCTCGAGATACGAGTTTAATTCGTTCCGTAACCTTGAGGCGTGGGAAACTATGAGACGCTCGAGTCGCAGTAAACTGGTGGGTCGTGTGCAGCCGGCCGATCCTCGCGATGACTCCTATCTCAACTGTTGCTTGTATTTCAAAGCAAAAATCGCTCGCTCAACGGCTTGTATCTCAAAAATCTCATGTTAGGGCACTCGTATCTCAAGGTACCACTGTATTTTAGGTGGCTATATATGCATTAATTTCATTTGTTATAAATTTAAATTCTTTATTGCTTAAACACATTACGTAAGTCTCCTCCCCCAGCCTTGACCTCTCCCTGACCGTCCCCACCCCGGCATTAATTTTTTTTAATTGATGTTTCACATATAACTGCAAACTCAGCAACTTGAAACATACTTGTTTGTTAGCTCCCGGTTTCGTCGGTCACAAGCCTTGTGTGGCATGTTGTGCATCTCTGCTGAGGACACACAAGGCCAAAACCAGTGTCAGCTGGTCTGAGTTTTCTTCTGGGGGGTCTGGGAAGAATCATGTCCAAGCTCATTCCTGTTGGCAGAATTCAGTTTTCCAAGGCTCATAGGGTGGGGTCTTCATCTCCTTGTTGGTTATGAACTAGGGGTGTTCTTAGCAGCTGGAGGCTGCCTGTCTTCCTCGACATGTGACCCTTGTCAATGGCAAGCCAGCATTGATGCACTGAACCTTTACTGTGTTTTTCTAAAATATTTTTATTGATTTTAGAGAGGAAAGGAGAGAGAGAGAGAGAAAGAGAGGGAGAGGGAGAAACATCAATGATGAGAGAAAATCATTGGTTGGTTGCCTCCTGCACACCCTACACTGGGGATTGAGCTGCAATCTGGTCATGTGCCCTGACAGGGAATTGAGCTGTGATCTCCTGGGTTATAGGTTGATGCTCAACCACTGGGCCACACCAGTCAGGCAACCCTTACTGTGTTTAGAATCTCTGGCTGCTTCTATGATGAGCTGGAGAGAACATTCTTCCTTTAAAGGGCTCATCTGATCCGGTCTGGGCCACCTGAATAATGTCCCTTGGTCATGGGTCTGAAACCAACGCAGATGACACAGGAGTATTTATTTCAGCAAAGATTGGGATATGGGGCTGGATTGTGGGGTAGCAGGCTAGTGGGGCGGGAGCACTATGCCGGGTTGGACTGCTAACTCCTGCAGATAGGAGTACAGCGACACAGATATGCTGGTGTGAGGGCCCTGCCTGAAATTTCCTGATGCAGAATCTGCTGTGTGAGCGTTGGCTAGTGGCTCCATGAGCTGGTGCCACAGACAAAGGGCAGAGAGGACTGAGCTTGCTTGGGCCAGAGGTCATGGAAACCTTGATTGTGCGTAATGTTGGAAAATCTGTCTTCCCCTTCTCAGTCTTTCTTTTTGGTGAGGATAATTGCTTTTGCTGTTGAGTTATATGTGCATAGTTATGAGAGTGATCCTACAGTTTCCAGTCTCCCTACAACCATGTGAAGTTAAGTATTATCTATTCATATAATAAAAGCCTAAGCAACTATTATGGCGGGATGACCAGTCGCTATGATACTCACTGACCATCAGGGGGCAGATGCTCTACGCAGGAGCTTCCCCCTGGTGGTCAGTGCACTCCCACAATCTCAGGTTTTATTTTGTTCCAGTAGCGTGCTGGAACTTCTCCACGGGACGCTGGGATTTCCGTAAAGTCACTGTCATTATGAGATGTCGTCTCAATTGGGATTCTTTGGCGGTTGGGTAGAAAACTTGTTTTCCACCGTGTTGTTGATGTCACTCTTCAATGATACTGAGCATGATTATTTATTATTTATTTGCCAGGGACGATTCTAGGCCCCAGAGTTATAGCAACATGAGATTATGTCCTTGTGAGATTTGTCTTCTAGAATGGTGTCTGTTCATTGTTTGTGAAGTGGGAGTAAGAAAAACGATATAAAAGCTGTGAAGAGTGAATAAAATAATTCAGATAACAAGCTTAGCCCAGTGCCAGTCACATCACAATGTTTGACACGTAGGAGCTATTTATATAGAGGTCATACACAGTGGGAAGTGAGCTAACCCTTGTCTCTTCTGGAACTGCCATGCTCCGACAGGGGGAGGGCATGCTGAGTCATCCCGGGGACGGGGGGAGTCGGGAGCCTCGGAGGCATGCCCTCCCCAGGGCTGGGGTTGAAACACGAAGCTGGGATGCCGTGGTGTCATGAGGGTAGTTGCGGGGCCTCCCACAGAGCAAGGCCTGGAGGACACGCACCTCGTCCATCTGCTCCTCCAACTTATGCTTCTCTGATTGCTCACCCAGAGCTGAGGCCAGAGGGGAAGGATCCACACTGCAAAGCAAGGAATCAGGGAGGACCCAAGCAATGCAACATGAGTTCCACAGCGTGGAGTGCACTGTTGTGTTAGAGTATGGTTTGCCTATGTGGCTCACTGTATGAGATGCTTGTCTTAAGCTCCTACACCTCCATATGCGATATGATCTCCAATAGAAAACATGCTATCAGCCCAAAGTTAAGACATATAATATTTTATACGGGTCACATTTTAGAACGCTGCTTTTTGCCAAGGAATGGGGCAACCG
Organism: Lasiurus borealis; assembly: GCA_004026805.1. NCBI lineage: Eukaryota > Metazoa > Chordata > Mammalia > Chiroptera > Vespertilionidae > Lasiurus > Lasiurus borealis. The sequence continues at coordinate 194,229 of PVJN01000372.1, read as the reverse complement.
CTACTGGGCATTTTACTTTGCCTTGGGGATACAACTGCGAGAGGTGGAGTTTATACCACAATTTGCCTAACGTGCTCAGATTCAGCATCTGTACTCCTTTCAGTGGCGTGGAATGCTATGACAGGAAATCATTGCTATCATCAAGAAACATTACAGCCAAGACCGGTTTGGCTCAGTGGATAGAGCGTCGGCCTGCGGACTGAAAGGTCCCGGGTTCGATTCCGGTCGGGGGCATGTACCTTGCTTGCGGGCACATCTCCAGTGGGGGGCGTGCAGGAGGTGGCTGATCGATGTCTCTCTCTCATCGATGTTTCTGACTTTCTATCCTTCTCCCTTCCTTTCTGTGAAAAATCAATAAAATATATTAAAAAAAAAGAAACATTATGAGGCTATCCTGTGCTATGTGCTCAGATGGGCTCGCCGTCTCTGATGGCCTGCGGAAGAAATGGAAACATACAGCAAAACAGAGAAGGGGTGCTCGCATGATCAGTCTTGCATCCCTCAGGGATCCTAGGCCTGCAGCACGCATGTCAGCACTCAAATTGGGGCCCGGATCTTTCTAGAGCTCCCTGAGATGGAGTAAACGATTTGTCTTTCTGAGGTTGGGTGTGGTGCCTAAGTGAGATATTATGTGCAAGAAACCTGACACATAGTAGGTATTCAGCAAAAACAGTTTACTCTCCTTTTTCATTTCCTGTGTATGAATTCAGCTTTCTGCAGTATATATATATATATATATATATATATATATATATATATATATATTATTTTTTTTAAAGCAGTTATAAATTAAACCTCATTACTTTTTTTTTTTCTGGAGGGTCTAGCATGTAGAAGGTGATCAGTGGGAGTCTGTGGTGATCGGTGTAAAGGTGTCTCCTGTTCAAATGCCTTTTTGGCAGCAGTGGGGGTGGGTTTGACCACCGGTTGCTGTCTCCCAGCTCTGGAGCAGCACACAGACAGGTTGCATGTAGCTGGTTATGCTCCTCCCGATAAGGCTCATGGGACATTTCTCTCATTTTCATAGGTAAGCCATTTAATCCAGTGCTCTTTCTTGAACTAACTAACTAATTAATTTATATTTCTTCTGGCATTTTTAAAATTAGAGTTAACATACAATATTACATTACTTTCAGGTGTATAACATAATACAACAATACAACTCAGTACTCATATAACTTACAAAGTGATAACCACAATGAGTCTAGTACTACCTGCCACTGTACAAAGTTATGATATTATTGACTATATTTACTATGTTATATTTGGTTACTTTACAACTAGAAGTTTGTACCTCTTAACCCCCTTCATCCATTTCATGGTCTCCCCTGCTCCCCGAGCTTCTTTCCTTCTGGTAACCCTCAGTTTCTTCTCTGTATCTCAGAGTCTGTTTCTGTTTTTGTGTGTGTTTAGATTTCATATGTAAGCGGAATATGGTATTTGTCTCTGTCTGACTTATATCACTTAGCAAAATGCCCTCTGGGTCCATCCATGTTGTTGTAAATGACAAGATTTCATTCTTTTTATTTTGGCTGAGTAATATTTATTGTATGTATATGTGTGTATATAAAGAATATACACTGAGTGGCCAGATTATTATGATCTCTGAACACATAATAATCTGGCCACTCAGTGTATATTCTATATAATAAAAGGCTAATATGCAAATTGTCCCCTCGACCAGGAGTTCGATCAGCAGGCAGGCCAGCCAGCCGCCCATGTCTCCTCCCCCTGGCCAGGATGGCCAACTCCCCCCTCTACCTTCCCCAACACATACACACTGAGTGGCCATTTTATTATGCATTCAGAGATCATAAAAATCTGGCCACTTACTGTATGTGTATGCGTATTTGTATAGCTCCATTCATCTAATGATGGATACTTAGATGAGTTGATTCATATGTTGGCTATTTTAAATAATGCTGCAATGAACAGAGGGATACATATCTTTTTGAATTAGTGTTTTCATTGTCTTTGGATAAAAATCCATAAGTGAAATCATTGCGTTGTATGGTAGTTCTATTTTTAATTTTTTGAGGGGGCCTTTGTACTGTTTAATAGTGGCTGCACCAAATTACAAACCCATATAACAGTGCACAAGGGTTCTCTTTTCTCCACATCCTTGCCAACACTTGTTATTTATTGTCTTTTTGATAATATCCATTCGGACAGGTGTGAGGTGATATCTCACTGTGGTTTTTATTTGCATTTCCCTAATGACTAGTGATGTTGAGCATATTTTTATATATCTGCTGGCCATCTGTATGTCTTCTTTAGAGAAATGTCTATTCAGGTCTTCAGACCATTTTTTTAAAATAGAATTGTTTGCTTTCTTTGATGTTGAATTGTATGAGTTCTTTATGTAATTTGGATATTAACCCCTTAGCAGATATACCACTTGTAAATATCTACTCCCATTTAGATTTACTTTTCATTTTGTTGATAGTTTATTTTGCTATGGACACATAGTCCATAGGTGACATAGTCCCATTTGTTTATTTTTACTTTTGTTGCTTTTATTCAAGGTGACATATCCAAAAAGTTGTTGCTGAGATCAGTGTCATAGAAGAATTAATATCTATCCTTCTCAAACTAAGAATCCAAGCTCATTCTACTGGGCCAGCATTACCCAGATACCAAAACCAGATAAAGATACTTTAAAAAAAAGAAAATTATAGATCAATATCTATGTTCTGTTTTTGAATCCACCTTTCAAATACCTGGCCACATTCTATGTTCCTGGAAGAGCAACATTCTAGGTTCAGGAAAGGATTAGAAAAAGTCAACAGTTTAGTAAGTCAACAATTGAGTAGCAACAAAAGTGCTATATAGACAGAGATACATACACACACATACATGCATGTATGCATATACATATGTGCTTATATGTGTGTGTGTGTTTTGGGAGGTAGTGTCTTAGAGTAAGGGGAGACACACAATGTGAGAAATCCGAAGTTGTGAATGTGGTGATTATGATTTATATGTCAAAATTAGAATCCATGGACTGATAAGAAGATAGATTCATAGAAAGTAAACAGAATAATGCTTAAATCTGAGATAGTCCCAGAATTAAGGCTGACTCCTTAAGAAGTAGTTCTTGACTTCAATAAGTTTACAGTTTATTTATTTATTATTTAAAAAAATATATTTTATTGATTTTTTTACAGAGAGGAAGGGAGAAGGATAGAGAGTTAGAAACATCAATGAGAGAAAAACATTGATCAGCCGCCTCCTGCACAACCCCTACTGGGGATGTGCTCACAACCAGGATACATGCCCTTGACCGGAATTGAAACCGAGACTGAAGGCCAACGCTCTATCTACTGAGCCAAACCGGTTTCAGCATTAAGTTTATAGTTTAGCCATGTGTCTACCAGAGAGTGGATAGCAGAGAGTGCACTCTATGGGATGTGTGATATAGGCAAGAGGAGGACCCAGACAGAGCTATGGCTGCCCAGAGTTATGGGAGGTGAGGGGGGAGAGGAAGAGTTTAGAGTCAGTGAAGAGCAAAGGGAGGGCTCAGGGAGAAGGGGAAATGCTGGGTCTGGAAGGACGCTGTATAAAGGCCTGGCTGCAATCTTGTCTAAGCAGGGAGATCAAAGGGCCTTCACTAGATTTAAGACAGCGAGGCACACATCCTCGGGGAGCCAGGTGCTTCTGTGGCCAAGGACTTTACAGTTTGTCTGGCTGGTTCTCAGCAACGTGCTTGGGAACAGACATGCGGGACTGATTAGAAAACTGATATGCTTGGGGAAAATGTAGACATCAGAGACGAGAGAAGGAAAACATGGAAGTGTTTGTAAATGGACTGTGCCTATCGTTATGGTTTAAGTGTCTGGGAGACCTTGCGAGCCACTTGTAGATATGGCTGGGGACAACCTGTCTTTGGAGGCCCCCTTTATCTTCCTTGCACAGTGATTGCTCTCTTTGGATGGCACCTGATGGTTATCATGCTTTCCTTTCTGAGGCAGGGCCTTCCTCTCATTGGTTGATGTCAGGAAATGCATTGGTGGCACATTAAACTCAGGCCTTATGGGGGAGTGCAGATAGCATAGCAAAGGGATCAAGGACCCACTCTGGGGCTTATTACTTGTTGACATTTGGCAAGCTACTTAATCATTCTGAACCTTAGATTCTTCAGCCATAATTGGAAATAATAATACCAATCTTGTAGAGTCATTGAGAGCACTAAACATAGTAGCATAAAATAGATTAGTACAATGTTTGGTACATATTATGTACTCCATATATCCCACCTGTTATTATTATTTGCAGAGAACCAATTCCAGCATGTAATAATGACAAGAGTTCTACCAAAAGGTTGATGGGACTTGGGCAGCTCAACAAGGGTTGGAAATAACTAAACAGCACTTCCCCCAAACCTGAATAGGATAATACTTTCCTGCCAGACAGCTCAGGGCATTTTATTGCCTCCTGTTGGCCAAACACCCGAACAGCTATAGGCTATTCCCCAAAATGATAATGCTTCTGTACCCTTCCATATCGTACCCTTTGAAGTGTGTATTTCCATCTTGCCTTGGGACAAATTGTTTAATAAAAACATGGGGTCCTGAGACAAGTAGAGTCTTTAGCTCCTTTTAGCTGAAGCTCCTCTGACCCCCAATCCCTTTTCAAAATTATCTTTCGTCCTCGGACTCCTTCTTAATCATCTACCTGCAGCCCCTTTCTCCAGAATGCTGAATCTTTGTAAGGCTGGGAAAAGAACCCCAGCATTACAATGCCTGAACAAGAGACATCAACAATTATTCTTGCTGTTTTTTCTATAATCTTATGGAATATGGGTACCACTGGTTACCTATATTAAGTTAAAGCATACTTAAAATCTTTGGGGGTCGGGGGAGGGACACAGCATGCATATTGCTGTCCATAGTGCTGAATTATCATTGACACGTCAGGGCTATCACTTCTAACCCAGGCCACTGCTGATGGCTGTTCAGTCTCTCCCAGGACATCTGAGCCGGGCGTGCTGAATGAGGAAGAGGCAAAATAACAGAGGCTTTTGGGGAAGTCACTAAGAGATTTCTATGTCAAGAAAAGGAGACATCTTAGTCTCAGATGTTTTAAGAATACATCCAGACATGGCTGAAATTGCTGATGAAAGTAAGATGTGTTATGTGAAGGAGGGCTGTGCAAATAGTAATATGAATAATGATTTTGGTTAGCGATCAGACCCTAGAGGGGTAGGGATTTGTGCAAGAGCCGTATCATTGGCAGTTGGGTTAAAACAATGTCTTAATTTATATTTAAAAGTTTTGGTCCAATAAAATATATGTAATTTTCATAATGTCACAGAAGAAATAGAACTATTACTTTATAATGTATGTGTATATTTTAAGTAAATTGAAAATTTTGGCACACTTCTGAATGTAGTAAGTGTCTCTCCCATGCCTTTTATTGGGTCTCTGGTGATGATTCTGGGTACATCACATTCTCTGGGTCCTGTTTTTCTCACAAAGGCCCAAGCTTCTGGAGCAGATTGGCTAGTCTGCCTTTTAAGTCTACCTATTAGTCAACCCACCCTTCCTTCTTTCCTTCCTTCCTTCCTTCCTTCCTTTCTTTCTTTCTTTCTTCCTTCCTTCCTTCCTCCCTTCCTCCCTTCCTTCCCTCTTTCTTCTTTCCTTCCATCCTTCCATTTGCCAATTAACCATTACCAAACATGCAATTATTGAGCATCTATTGCATAATATGCTCTCTGGTGTTCTGCTTTGTGTTTTAGACAAAGAAGGTAAATACTGCCTTGGCCTAAAGAGAGATAGGCATCAAGGTGTGGGTATCTCTCTAAACTGGCCAGGAAGAAGTTAGCAAAAGGCTGCACCACCTACAACTCCTCTAGAATTAACTCAAGGCTTGTCACACAGACTCTTAAAATAAATAAAATAAGATGAACAAAATAACAGCAAGAACAATAATAGCGAGAGCTAATAAGAGGACATTTGAGTTCTCTGTGTTAATAAGCATTATACTAGGTACAAGCCATGGATCATCTCACTTAATGCTCACAACCCAATGAGCTTGGTGTTGGTTATTTCTATTTTACAGACTTAGAGACATACAGGCAGAGGTGTGGTCCTTTGGAATATTTGGCAGACTGACTTTTATTCCTTTCTGCAGGGAAGCATTTTTCCTAAATGCTGCTGAAGAGCAGTGATGTGAAACGGCTTTTCAGCATTGATAGAGGGAATAATTAAAGGCAGTTTTCCCCAAGGCGGTTGTGTGGACTGAGACCTCACTCTTCCTTCCCGCTTCACTTCCTGCTCAGATCTCTTGGAAACACAGGTGTCATTTTAAAAATATATATATTTTATTGATTTTTTTTTTTTACAGAGATGAAGGGAGCGGGACAGAGAGTTAGAAACATCAATGAGAGAGAAACATCGACCAGCTGCCTCCTGCACACCTATTGGGGATGTGCCCTCAACCAAGGTACATGCCCTTGACTGGAATCAAAACTGGGATCCTTGAGTCTTCAGGCCGACGCTCTATCCACTGAGCCAAACCGATCAGGGCCACAGGTGTCATTTTTAATAGGTGCAGCTGGGCCATTAACAGACAAAGCTTGCCACCAGGGGCCTTGTGTGGTTGTGGGGTCCGTGTCCTGTTCGACTCCCCACTTCCAGACCGGTGGCGCTCCTTGCCCCTGGTGGAGCGAAGAGCTTGCTTCCTTCGGAAGGAAGCAAAGTGCAACGTGAGGTCACTGGGTCCCGCTAACTCGTAAGACTTTAACTTTCAGAAACATTTCAGCAATGTTTCCTAAACATTTACAAGAAACAAGAGGTATTTTGATAGGCTTATAAACTTTATTTAGTTTTAACAAATACCGAAGTTACCGGTTTACTATGCCGATAGGAATTACATGTTGTGCTATAAAGTCAAAGGCCAAAATAGTTCAGATAGCTCCGGCTCTAATTAAGACTTCGGTGCGCGGTGCAGTGTGGGGAAGGGAACACGGCACTCCGCGGTCCAGTCCTTCAAAAACAGCTTAGCTATTCAAGTTCCGTTGGTTTAAAAGAGCCTTTTATGGAAAACTTGGAGAATATTGGATTCATTAACAGCAATTGTAGGTTTCCATGAGTAGCAGCTGGCTCTATTGAAAAGGCCGGATGGACACATATGAATTGACCGTGACCTCCAGAAATTAGGGCTCTATTAGAAACCTGTTAGTGTGACAGTATTTTGTGCAATAGCTTTCATCTTTTTTCTCTGTGGATGGAATTCAGTACACATTTTCTTCTTTCTTTCTTACTACCATTGTCTCCTTATTTCATATGACACACAGAATTTCCTATCTATTCCCATGCTATGATTTTGTCTTCACTCATATTTCAATGCATGTTTTTGTTTACTTGATTTTTAAAAATATATTTTATTGATTTTTTACAGAGAGGAAGGGAGAGGGATAGAGAGTTAGAAACACAGATGAGAGAGAAACATCCATGAGCTGCCAAGGTACATGCCCTTGACTGGAATCGAACCTGGGACCCTTCTGTCCACAGGCGGACACTCTATCCACTGAGCCAAACCAGTTAGGGCTGTTTACTTGTTTTTACCCTGTTGTTGTTGTTATTATTATTATTATTGGAAATGTATTGAGTGTTTTTCCCAGCTTTATTAAGGTATAGTTGAGAAATAAAATTGTATATATTTAAGGTGTACAAAGTGATGATTGCTATACATATACATATCAATTACAGCATTCAAACTAATTAAGACATCCATCACCTCACTTAATGACCATCACTGTATGAGTGATAAGAATACTTAAGAGTCACTTTACTGTCCTAGCTGGTTTGGCTAAGTGGAGAGAGCATTGGCCTGCGGACTGTGGGGTCCCAGGTTCAAGTATGGCCAAGGGCACTTGCTCTGGTTGCAGGCTTGATCCCCAGTAGAAGGCATGCAGGTGGCAGCCGATTCTCTCTTATCATTGATATTTCTCTCTCTCCCTTTCCTTTCTGAAATCAATAAAGAAACATATTTAAAAAGAATAAAAATATGTTTTATAAAAAGTCACTCTCTTAGCAAATTTCCATATGCAATAACCATAGTCTCCATGCTCTATGTTAGGTCCAGAGAACATATTCATCTTCTAACTGGTAGTGAGTAACTTTGATTGACATCTCCACATTACCCTTGCTCTCTAACTCCTGGCAATGACCATTCTACTCTGTTTCTCTGAGTTTGACGTTTTAATTTTATTTTATAATATATCTTTATTGATTTCAGAGAGGAAGGGAGAGGGAGAGAGAGATAGAAACATCAGTGATGAGAGAGAATCACTGATCACTTGCCTCTTGCACTCCCCCAGTAGAGATCAAGCCTGCAACCCAAGCATGTGCCCTTGACCGGAATCAAACCTGGGACTCTTCGTTCCTTTGTTCCACAGGCCGACCCTCTATCCACTGAGCCAAAGCAGCTAGGGCTATGAGTTTGACGTGTCAGGCTTATTTCATTTAGTATAATGTCCTCCAGTTTCATCCATGTTGTTGCAGATGACAAGATTTCCTTCTCTTTTTTTATGGCTGGATAATCGTCCATTGCCTATGGAAACCACATTGTCTTCATGCATTCATCCATTGATGGACCGTAGGTTGTTTCTATATCTCGGCTGTCATGGATGATGCTATTGTGTGCTTTTTCACGCTCCTCAAAATGAGTGCCTTCACTTCACACCCCTGCTAGCCCAGGATCGAGACCAGAAGATAACTAACATATTTTAAGTACAGTTTTCTGTATTCAGCTTTACTCTGAAAAGCTTTTGGAGATAAAAACAATGAAAAGCATCGAGGAAATAAATATGCTCTATGTGATTCTGGCTTCCCATTATGTAACCCTTAAGGGTTTTTTTTGGGAATTGTTAGCTGCTTGTCATGAAAATGAGAAAAATAATATTTTAGCACCATTATTTCCTCTTTTTCCTTCCTCTCTCCTCTTCTTCATTATTATTAATTAATTTATTTATTTTGATCTCTTCAGCAGACCCTTCCACTGCCATGGATGGCCTGTGCATAATGTGGGAAAAGCTCTGGGGGTAGGATTTGAGAAGCTACATTTGAATCTCTTTTATGCCAGTTATTAGGGGTATGACTTCGGGCAAACCAATGCACCTTTCTGGGCGCCTGTTTTCTTACCTATAAAATGAGGCTAATAATATCTGGCCTATTATTTGTGCTGATTAAATGGGATGAATCTGATAGAAGGAAAGCTCATTCTAAATTGTAAAGTTCGATTTAATATTAATATATAAATTATAACCGCAATGCTTTACTTGGGAAAAAAATCCTCCCGTGGACTAATTTTTCCCAGGGCAGTCTATTTTAAGTGACATGGTATGGTTAGGCCGTCTTTTACGTAACCGTCTTCCAAACCGGACAGTGACATGGTTTTAGGCAGTTAGTGCCCGTGAAGAACACTGCGGTTGGCATGCGCCTGCATAAATAATTGCTCTGCATTTCTCAGTCTCTCTCTGGAGTTTGGCTGCAGAAGGCCAGTCTCTTTCTTCCAGAACTGTCGATGCTCTGGGCTCCTGTCTTGTTGGTGCTGCTGCTCGGCTCGCGGGAGAGGTCCTTGTCCCTCACAATCTCTCTGGTTCCCAGAAGGGCCTCCAATTCTGGGCATGAGCGGCATTGCAAGAGGATGGCTTTGCCCAGCTGGCATGGCTCAGTGGTTAAGCATCGACCTATGAATCAGGAGGTCTCCGTTTCATTCCTGGTCAGGGCACCTGCCTGGGTTGTGGGCTTGATCCCCAGTGTGGGGCATGCAGAAGGCAGCCGATCCATGATTCTCTCTCATCATTGATGTTTTTATCTCTTTTCCCCTCTCCCTTCCTCTCTGAAATCAATAATAATAATAGCCGAGACCGGTTTGGCTCAGTGGATAGAGCGTCGGCCTGCAGACTGAAAGGTCCCAGGTTTGATTCTGATCAAGGGCTTGTACCTTGCTTGCGGGCACATCTCCAGTGTGGGGCGTGCAGGAAGTGGCTGATCGATGTCTCTCTCTCATCGATATTTCTGATTTTCTATCCCTCTCCCTTCCTCTGTGTAAAAAAAATCAATAAAATATATTAAAAAAATAATAATAACAACAACAATAATAAATATATATATATAAAAGAGAATGGCTTTTGTGGTTGTTGGATGGCGAACTGGACTCATAATGCCCCTTTGCTATGGTGGATCCTCTTAGACAATAAATAGGCCCCGGCTGGGCATGGGATGGGCAAAACAGAGACGGAGAAAGGAGGGCATGTACTTGCTCCTGCCCAGAATCCTCCTCAGGGTCCCCCGGGCTCTCCCAGCTGGGCCTTATAGGATTACCATTGAATTCACAACCCCATCTCTTCTAGAGAGAGCAGTTCTGTCTGCACTGCCCCCCCCCCGCCCCTGTGGTATCTGAGTGCAGAGTGGGGCAGCGACCCTCCAGGCTGTTAGCAGCTCTGCCTTCCCGGGAACGGCCTGTGAAATGTTCGAGAAGACCCGCCGCCCTCCTCCCCGGGTGGATATCACCTTCTTCCTGTGGATTTTATAAAGAACCTGATCCTCTTTGCCTGGACGCAGCCAAATAAACGCGAGTCTCCGAGGAGGGGGATGGCTCAGCCATAGAAGTCCCCCAGCGACGTCTGGTTTTGATGTATTGCTGATGGAGACGATCATGCTCCCACAACGAGATCGCTTTTGCCAGTTGGAGAGAAAGGTCATGTTTTTAATTTAACTTAATTTCCTACACCAAAGAGAATGTTCAATAGGCTATTCGACTTTTGCACCTTTAATGAGACCAGATGCCGTGGGGCCTGCAGCAATGAAGAGAAAACAGATTTTCTAGTTTACACTTCCACTTGGTGCATTTTCCAAATTGAGCATGTGCGGTTCTTTGAAGGATGCCAGTCCCCGCTGGGGTTTCTTTCTTTCTCATTCTCCCCTTTCTCTCTCTTTCTCTTTCTCCGTTTCTGTCTTCCTTTTTCTCCCTCTATGCCTTCTTCCCTCCATCCTGCTCCTTCTCCTCCTCCCTTGAGCATAGAACATAGGCTAAGCCATGTGCTTGCAGCTTTACAAACATATGTAACTTCCGTTTCATAGAAGAGGGAACCAAGACTCAGCAAGACTAAGTTAAGGAGTAGAATGTACATTGGGTCGTGGAATGATAGGCTGAAGAACAGTCATTTATGAGCTTGGATACTGAACCTGGATCATCTGAGTTCAAGTCCGGGTTTGGGCATTTATTTGCGGAGGACCTAGGAAAATTACTTCATCTTTGGACCACTCACTGGTCTGTGTTGATTTGTCTTAAAATGACAAGTTTAATTCTATTTTTAATGGCGATGACTGTCAATACAGAAGTATTTATATATAGTTTGTAGACTAATGAAATCATACCTGGATACCTTTCAACCAGATTAAGAAATAGGACCTTGCCCATGCCTTTGGAGTCCTCTGAATGTTCCTCTTCTGAGCATCCCCCATCCTGCTAAACTCCAGAGTAATAATTGTCTTAGATTTGGGATTTATGATTTTTTTTTGTTTTTGCATACATGTAGCACATACATTTATACACATCACATTCATAAACAATATATCGATTAGCATTGCTTATTTTTGTACTTTATTGAACTGAGAAACAAGCATAGTGTTTTTCTTTGACTTTTTTTTCAACTTCTAATTCTGTTTGTGTAATTCTGCCATGTCGTTATAATTCAATTATTTTCATTGCTAAATGAAATGCAATTATATGACTTTATCTCAGTCTCTTCTCAATGGACATTTCAGTGTTGTAGCTTTCTGATACTAGAAACAGTTCTAGAAGGCTCATTATTAGACTTTTCTCCTGGGGCACCGCTGCTGAAATGTGGGATGGTCGTTAGGTGTAAGCTCGGATTTATGCCCAGCTGCTTTCTGAATTTGTTGTAACCCATTTTCTCTCTGACTGGTGAATAGAGAGTTCCCATTTCTCTACTGCTTTGCCCACACTTGGTATAATCAGATTTTAAATCTTTTGCCCATATAGTGAGGGCAAATGTATCATATTGTTTTAACTGGCAACTTTCATTTCCAATGAAATTGAGCAACTTTACATAGTTTAGAGTTATTTGCATTGCCTCTTAGGTAAAGTACTTCTTCACATTTGTTTGCTTTTTGCCCATTTCTCCTCTTATGGTCTCATATTCCCTTTTTGTTAAGTGAGGGACTGTTCTGGAAGCTCTCTAAGGGCCTTACAGCTTTGTGTTCTGTGACGCAAAGGCTGATATGTTGATGCCACTAACTCTGCTTTCACATGTTGTATTCCTCTCTGAAACCTGCTTGCATGTCTTAGAGTTTGATGCCAGCTCATGGCCCTGTCTCCTGGGTCAAGAAAAGCATAGAAAATGTCTCCCATGGAAGAGCCCAGGAGAATTTTCTGACTTTCATCGATTATTTTAAAATTCCCATTGACAACTAAATATAAGATCTCCGTTTTCTTGTTGATATTCTATCACATGTTTACAAGTTGAGCACATATTGACGACGGGCCAGAATCCAGATTTTTCTGGTGTTGCTCACCGGTAGAATCAAGAAAAATATTGAAAAGCGAGGAGATTAATTCTTCCTGTTTCTACAAAGTTGGCTCCATGATCACGGTTTATTTTTAGGATAATTTATTACATGCCTCTTCCTCGTTCTGTTTCTAAAGCATGTTTTCTTGCAGATCAATGATTTTAAAAGAAACAACAAATCAAAACAAAACCAAATTCCCGCAAACCGATGAACCAACTAACCAACAAAACCCCAAATCCAAACAAGTGCAAAAATCCCCAACCGGCATTATCAAATCTAATGTTACCTTTGATTTAGGGCAGGAACTGCACAGTGGGGACTACAATTTATTGCCCAATTGCCAATGTCTGCCCCTACCTCACCTTCTCTTTTGTTAGAACAACTATCCCTGCACCAAAGCTGGAAAAGGGGATGGATGTCAGAAAAGTGGTACACTCAAAGTCCCTCTCTCCTCTCTTCCCACAGCAACAACAATTTGGGAACTGTTTTTGGGAACTTTGGGATGCAGGTAGGAGGCTGTGAAACCCCAGTGGAGCCCAAGATTGAGGAGAGCCATTTAGAGAAGTGGTTGTAGACACACGTGGCAGGCTCACCATCATGGTCCGAGTTACAGACTTGGAAACAGTCCTGTTCCCTTGTAGACTTAACTGTAGCTTCAGTTGTCCTAGATCCTGCCAGTGCCATATGCCTGCCCATGATCTGGCTCCAGCTCCTCTCAGCCATGGTCTGGGATCAGTCCTGCCTACTCAGGACCCAGCAGGAGATACACTCCTCCACTGTGTCCCGAGAGGCAGGCCTGCTGACCTTGGTTCTGGCTGTGGAGAGGAAGAGCCTTTACCTGTTGGGCTCAGTGGATAGAGCATTGGTCTGCAGATTGAAAGGTCCCAGGTTCGATTCCGGTCAAGGGCATGTACCTTGGTTGTGGGCACATCCCCAGTAGGGGGTGTGCAGGAGGCAGCTGATTGATGTTTCTCTCTCATCAATGTTTCTAACTCTATCCCTCTCCCTTCCTCTTTGTAAAAAAAACGATAAAATATTTTTAAAAAAGAGGAGGAAGAAGAAAAAAGTAAAGATAAAAATTATAAACAACAAATACATATCTCAACAAGTGAATCTAAAAATCAAGTGAATTAAAAATCTGACGAACAGAATAAACTGGTGAATATAATAGAATCAGGGGCATAGAAAGGGAATGGACTGACAATTATCAGAGGGGAAAGGGGTGTGGTGGGTGCAGGAAAAGACTGGATAAAAATCATACACCTGTGGATGAGGACAGTGGACTGTGGTGTGGGGGAGGTAAGGGCAGAGAGTGTAGTAGGAACCAGGTGGAGCGGAACTACGGGGTGTGGAAAGAGGAACAATCTTAATAATATGAACAATAAAGATTTTTTAAATAAATAAAAAACAGAAAACCCAGCTATGGTCTGGGACCCAGTCCTGCCCATCCAAGGATCTGCCCAGTGATGCAGCAAGAGCCCTCCCAGGGTGAGAGTGGGGACATACCTGTCACACACCTGGAACAGCCTCCCTGTCTTGGAGCCAACTACAGACCTGGAAGTGGATTTCTGTCCCCGCACCAGCCCTGCTAACCAAGGTCCTGAAGGCAGTCCCTCTTCCTAGGGACTAGCACAGTGGTTCTCCACCTTCCTCAGGCCTCAACCCTTGCATACAGTTCCTCATGGGGTGGTGACCCCCAACCATGATATGTTGCTACTGTGATGCATCGTGATGTAAATATCTGCATTTTCTGATGGTCTTAGGTGACCCCTGTGAAAGGGTCGTTCGACCCCCAAAGGGGTCGTGACCCACAGGTTGAGAACCGCTGGACTAGCAGGATCCACACCTGCCCAAGCTCCTGGTACCAGGCCTGCTGATTGTGGACCTCACTGTGGACCTAGCAGCAGCCATGAGACTTGGCTTTAACCCTGCCCAACTGCAGGACCAGAGACAATTCCATCACCTGCAGGCACAGCAGGAGACAAGCTTCCCCTGACAAAGAAGAGATGTTGGCTCCTGCAATGCAAGGCTTCCTGGATCATGAATAAGGTAAACGTGATGCCATCAAAGAAAAGAGTCAAGTCCCATAATCAGTCTCCAAGGAATGGGGGAGCAGTCTGCAAATTTCCCGACAGAGAATTCAAACTAACCATCTTATAGAAGCAAGAAAACAATAGGTGGACAAAATATGAAATTTGATCAACAGAGACCGTAAAAAAGAACCAAACACATTTCAAAGCTGAAGAATACAGTGGTACCTCGAGATACGAGTGCCCCTAAAATATGAGATTTTTGAGATGCGAGCCATCGAGCGAGCGATTTTTGCTTTGCAATACGAGCAACAGTTGAGATAGGAGTAATTGCGTGGATCAGCCACAACCCACCAGTTTACCACAACTCGAGCATCTCATAGTTTCCCATGCCTCAAGGTTACGGAAAGAATTAAACTCGTATCTCGAGGTACCACTGTATAGTGACCAAACTGAAAAAAACCCAGTTTTAACAATAGACTTGAACATGTAGGAGAAAGAAGACAAATCTTTTTGAGTTAGCATGGCGACTGTAGTTAGTAATATTCTATTTGAAATTTGCTAAAGAGTAGATCTGAAGTGTTCTCATCACAAACGAAACAGGGTAACCGTGTGAAGTGATAGGTGTGTTAATTAAGCTTATTTGTGGTAATCATTTCACAGTGTATGCATATACCCAACATCATGCTGTATACAGGGGGACCTGGTTTCTCAAACTTAAATTTGTTCCAGAAGGTTGTTGGAGAAGCCATTTGTTCGAAAACAGAATCATTTTTTTCCCCATTAGAAAGAATGTAAATTGAATTAATTAGTTCCGGATCCCCAGATGATTCCGTGTTTCAACCCTCCCTGTATACAGTACATGCCCAAGGTTCTGTTTAATTGATAAATAAACATTTCTTTTCTTCAATTGATGGAACCACCCCCTACTGGCCTGAAAGATTTTTCATGTATCCCTGCCTCCTGAAATGGGGTCACAGGCTAACTGTTTTTCCTTGATCCAGATCAACAACAGTTTTTCTACCTGTTCAATCGCCTGGGATTGCTGTTCTCTGAGCATTTTCACACTCTCGATGGCCTTTCTTATTTTAAAATTGTGCGAATCGCCAGCCACAAAAGCATTCTCTCCTTTTGCTTGCTGCCTGCCAGATGCTTTCAGCCTGGCTGAGGTATCAGCCTGAAGGAGTTGTCAGGTTGAAAACCGAAGTTTTGGTCGACACCAGAGACATTTGTTTCTGTGAACAGCTCGGTGGATAACTGAATCGCTGGGGATAGAAGACATTCGCGTAATGTGGTTTGACTGTACCTTAAATATGTACAATGTCTATTTGTCAGTTAGACCACATGAAAGCCGGGAAGAAACAAAGAGGAGAAATGGGATGTAATGGGAAGTCAGAGAGTTCAAGGCTTGGCCACTTCTTAAGCATCCGGCGTGCTTGCTTGGAGACCTTCCTCAGAGAGCAGTGCTGTCCTCGATGGTCCTGGCAAACCTGTTTGCAGTTAAGTATAATACAGGCTAGCTTTTCCATTGCTGCCTGCGGTTTCAGAACAAATAACGTTTCATATTCTTTGCATTATTTTCAACAATTGGCTATTTCTCACTCAGTTATTGGCTCTTTGAGGGCCAGCTCTTACTCGGATCCTGATCCGTTGTCACGTCAGTCCACACCACACTCAGCGAGCGCCTGTTGATTGCGTACAAAAGGAAGAAAAAAAAACGACCAGTTGATGGAAGTCCACAGCGCTCAGGGCTCCAGGCTTACCCCCCTCCCACCTCCCACCCTTCTGCCACATTTCCCCAAACCCTGGAAACTGTGACCTCTCTCACTTCCTGCAGCAGCTCGCTGGCAGCCTCCAGACCACCCTGCCTCGGGGCTGAGAAGTGAGAAATTCTGAAAGCAATCGAACACTGTAAATTTTCACAGCAGTTCCACGGAAAGCTGTTGGGCACAGATGTTTCTGTAATTGTGATACGCTGGGAACATTCTCGGGGCTCCCGGCACACAGTGCCTCGGCCTCATTCTTCCACCTGGGTGCCTCGGTAGGCCAGGCTCGCCGCATCGAGGCTGTAATGGGGACCAGGTGGCAGCATGTGCCTGTTTCAAAGGAGCTGAGCGAGATTCATGCCGTGGGCCCAGCCACTCCTGGCCCTCCCGACCCAGCTCTTCCTGGGGATCCCGCTTTGCTGATGGGGGACCGCGCTGCCTCCTCGGGGCCCCTTGTCCAAGATGGGACTGCCATCTCATGATTGCTGCTGGGTGGAGCCATGGAGGTCTTCCAGCTGCTCTCTGATAGGCTGTCGGGAGAGAATCAGGGAGCAGTCTTTCCGGTGTGAAAGAACATGATGCTGCTGAATGACCTCTGTGTCCATCAGGTCCACTGCTGTCATTTTAAAAATCCACAGGAGGGTTTTGCAACTGGTGACATAGCCTTTCCAAACTGGATTTGCTCTGAGCAGGCGATACTCCCGGCTTTACCTCGAGATAGCTCTCCTGTACCCCGGGGCCCTTCCTGCTTCTGGAAACACGAGGAAGGCCACGAATAGCGCAGTGGAAACATCTGCCACCGCCTGGAATGTGCACGGCAAAGCGGCCAAAAGTTCAGTGCACAGGGAACATTTCTCACAGCTGTTCCCGGCGGGGATGGCTTGGACCTGTGTGTGCCGTAGCCAGAGGGGTCGAGAGGTCAGGGAGGGAGGGTGTAGAGCTGGGGACCTGGGAAGAGGAACCAGTGTGGCACCTGGCATACGCTGGGAGGACCACATGCTGCAGCAGGGTCCCTCCTGACCGCTCAGGCCGACTGGCTCTCCTTGCACTTATAGCTGTCAGCGTCACTGCATAACAAAAGTTCCTCCCCTTCTTTTCACACTTTTCTTCTTCTTCTTCCTCTCCTCCTCCTCCTCCTCCTTCTTTTTTTAAACAAATCTTTATTGTACAGATTATTACAGATGTTCCTCTCCCCCCCACAGTTCTCCTCCACCCAGTTCCCCACCCTACCCCATGTCCTTACCCCCCACCACTGTCCACTGTCCTCATCCATAGGTATAAGATTTTTGTCCAATCTCTTCCTGTACCTCTTACACTTCCTTCCCCCTGAGAATTGTCAGTCCACTCCCTTTCTATGCTCCTAATTCTGTTATATTCACCAGTATATTCTGTTCATCAGATTTTTTTTATTCACTTGATTTTTAGATTCACTTGTTGATAGGCATGTATTTATTGTCATTTTGTTGTTCATAATTTTTATTTTTATCTTCTTCTTCCCCTTCTTAAAAAAAAAATACCCCTCAGCATTTTATATAATACTGGTTTGGTGGTGGTGAACTCCTTTAGTTTTTTCTTATATGTGAATCTCTTTATCTGACCTTCAATTCTGAATGATAGCTTTTCTGGGTAGAGTAATCTTAGTTTAGGTTCTTGCTGTTCATCACGTTGAATATTTCTTGCCACTCCCATCTGTCCTGCATAGTTTCTGTTGAGAAATCAGATGACAGTCATATGGGTACTCCCTTGTAAGTAGATAACTGTTTTTCTCTTGCTGCCTTCAAGATTCTCTCTTTGTCTTTTGCTCTTGGCATTTTAATTATGATGTGTCTTGGTGTGGTCCTCTTTGGATTCCTCTTGTTTGGGATTTTGTGCACCTCTTGGACTTGTAAGTCTATTTCACCAGGTAGGGAAAGTTTTCTGTCATTATTTCTTCTAATATGTTTTCAATATTACTCTCTCTCTTCTTCTGGTACCTCCATAATTCAGATGTTGGTATGCTTATAGTTGTTCCAGAGGCTCCTTATACTATCTTCATATTTTTGGATTCTTTTTTCTTTTTGTTTTTATGGTTGAGTGTTTTTTGTTTCCTCATAATTCAAATCTTTGTTTTGATTCTTGGGGTCTTTTGGTCTACTGTTGAATTTCTGTATAGTCTTTATTTCAGACAGTGTATGCTTAATTTCTGACTTTTCCATTTTGGGGGCATTTTCATTAAGATCCTTAAAAGTCTCGCTGGTTCCTCAGAGCTTTTTAGAAGTTTTTTGAGTAACCTTATAACTGTGGTTTTGAACTCTTATGTCCAGTAGTTTGCTTTCCTCCATTTCTTTCATTTGTGACATATTTCTTTGTCTCCACATTTTGGCTGTTTCCTTGTGTTGATGGAGTGGTTTTCTGTAGTAGGTGACCTATAGGGCCCAGTGTTTCATCCTCCCCAATCACATGAGGTGGACACTCTTGGTGTACCTCTTTGTGGGCTGAGTGCACAGTCTTATTGTAGTTAAGCCTCAATTGCTGTTGGTACACTGGGAGTAATTGACCTCCAGGCCAATTGGCTGTGAGGACCTGCTGTGTCTATAATGGTAGAACTGCTGTGCCGGAGATACCCTTATAGGATAGGACTTGCTTCAGTGGGACAAATTGAATTCTCTAGTTCTCACTTTATTTGGAGTTTGAAAGTTGGAGAAGCCTCTTTGGTTGGAATAAACATTGGAGTCATTGACAACTCTAGGCAAAGGAAGTCCCAGGAAAGAGAAACATATCCCCGTAATTGAGATATGATAGAGACTTAGGTGGTTAATTTGAATGTTAAGAAGAAAAGTGAGAGTGTGTTGGTGAAGTGGGTAATACTGGTCACACAACCCAACTCTAGTACACGTGCATTTTTGAGTATCCATTGTGTTTCAGGCATTAGACTAGTACATGAGATGTACTGAAGATGACTAAGACATGACTTTCTCCAAGGGATCACAATGGAACGATTTTTTCCTGTAACAAGAAGTCAAGCTCATTGCGGTTCATTGTGATTTTATTTGTAAAGTGAGTCTAAGGACTGTAGAGCATTGGTTACTGACGTGGAGTGCACCCTCCGTAAAGATGAGCATGCGCATAATTTTCACTGATATTCTGTAGGAAAATCCAGTATACTTTAGAAATAGTACAACCATAATTCTCACGTCATTCACTTCATGTGTCTATTGTGGGCTCCGTGCTCTCCGTTCTGAGGTGCCTGGGAAGGTGGGGGCCTCATACTCCCCTTTCAGGTCCCGCTGGAGCACAGGGTCAGCACAGTTGCAGGAAGAGCATCACAGACAGAATTGTCTTATTCTTCTGCAGGCACCTCTGGGGTTCTCCCTCCCTCTGGCCTGTTGGTTCTCTCCTCGCCTGTCATCACCGTGTTTACAAGCCACCCAACCCCTCCCATTAAAAATGACTGAGAGGTTGGGGCCGAAATGAATCACTTCTAAGCATCTAAGTCACAATAGTCAGATCTCTTCATCGTTTCATTATAATGGAAGCACCAGCCAATAAACAGTGCCAGTTCTACTGAAAGTACAGGTCAGTTACTCACTACTACTTTCAAATCGGGCTTGCCTATATGTATATCATGCTTGATAATGCAAATCAATATTGTATGTACAGAAAATGACAGGGATGATGGATTCCAAATGAATCACTTTCTAAGCATCTAAGTCACAGTCATCAATTAGAGCTCTCTGTCCCTGGGACAGTGATCTCTGTAACTGGTGATCTTTATGTGAGCTTTTAGAGAGCCGTTAGGAGGGAGTGCGGACTTTTCTCTCTTTTGATATACAGTGGTACCTCGAGATACGAGGTAACCTTGAGGCGTGGGAAACTATGAGTCTCAATAAACTGATGGGTCATGTGCAGCCGGCCGATCCGCGCGATGACTCCTATCTCAACTGTTGCTCGTATTTCAAAGCAAAAATTGCTCGCTCGACGGCTCGTATCTCAAAAATCTTGTATGTTAAGGCACTCGTATCTCGAGGTACCACTGTATTGCTCCAACAAGAAACCACATGCCTATGAGACCCTTCACTCACAGGGCTGGAAGCTGAGTCACCGACTGGCAGTGAGGGACTAAAGAGGACCCCTGGGATTCAACAGTTTCTGCTTGAAGGGAGGCATCAGACTGAGTGGAAGGTGTTTCCCTCCTGCGTCACGTGGCGAAGGCTCAGAGTGTGGGGTTTTGCTTCTTCCTCTCCCGGAACAATCTGCCCTTTCATCTCATCTTGGCTCATCTCTAATCTTGGGCTAGATAGACGGGCAGAGCTGCAGGGTGGACAGTCAGCTGGCTGCAATGGTGCTAAATAGCCCAGGGCAAAGGACAACAAAATGGAAGATCCCTTTAAGTAAAGGGATCCCGGTGGGTAGACTATAGGAAGAGAGTTCCATAAGAATCATACATGTGAATGGGGACAGGCAGCTACTTTAATTTGGAAAGAAAGAAGAGAACACAGGGCTTTGAACTTGACTGGGGAGGGTTGATGCCCAGAACTGCCACCAATGAAGTGGTGACTTCACGGTGTAGGTGTCTTCAGGATGCAGGGTTGGGGTTGACACCTCTGAGCAGCGTTGCCCTGTGTGCCCCTTTCTGCGTGGTCAGCTGCCAACTCTCCTCTGTGACCTTGGGGGGAGGGTAATGGGGGTGTCTGTCTGCAGACGTCTGCATGCAGAGCAATCCGGGGGCACAATCGTCCTGGCCCTCCTTAGACTTGCACTGTTAGTTGCTAGCACCCCGTCTTCGTGGCTCTCAGCCCCTCGATTCTCCAGTGTTTCATTTGGGCTCTATGTGTCTCCTGTATCAATCCCCAAGGAGGCAGGAACAACCACGTGAGGCCTGCCCTCCCTCCCCCAGTTCCTTCTCTTCCCTCTCTACCTGAGGAGGGTCTGCTCCTGATACTCCCCACTGCACCCCTTCCAGGTCTCGGTCAGGTTCCCCAGAGATAACCACCAGGCTCCTGTGTTCCTTCCCCTCTGGTCATCGTTGCTCCATCCTGTTTGGAGTTGCTGAATGACCAGGCCTACACACACTACATCTCATTTACCGTATTTTCTGGTGTATAAGACGGTTTTTTAACCCAGGAAAATCTTCTCAAAAGTGGGGGGTCGTCTTATACACCGGGTGTCATCTTATAGGGCGGGTATATCCCAAACTCTGTATTTTAACTGGAAAAGTTGGGGGTCGTCTTATACGCCCAATCATCTTATATGCCAGAAAATACGGTAATAGTTGTAACAATGCAGTGAAAGAAATTAGTATCCTGATTTTATAGATCAGTACACTTAGGTGCAGACATTTTAGATAATTTGACTAAGGTCACATAGCTAATAAACGATGCATCTGAGGTTTCCTCTGGAGTCTGTCAGACTTTACATTCTCGCTTCTATTACCCTCGTAAGGTATTTTATGAAATGGATTTGGTAATTTTTTTTGAACTTGAATTATTGGGTTGTTCACCAGTTCCCCAACAGAGGCCTCTTTGGCACTTGTGTCCTCTCCACACAGAAAGAAACTTTAGGACATGCCAACCGGTCCATACTTCCAATGTATGGAATCGGATGGCAAAGATAAGATGATTGTGGCTGGGGGTTTTTAAACCAAAGGAATCTCTTCTTTCGTGATTCCACAAATTTGATTTGTTCTTCAACATGTTTGCTCATTTAAAAAAAAAGATTTCAGAATAGAGTTTTTTGTACCATTGATATCTCATTGAAAATAATTTTCATTGAAATGCAATGGGTTAAGAATAATTATTATTTGCAACATTTTTTTCCTCTGTAATAATGATTTTTCTCTTTTGAAACTATACAATCAAGAAATATTGAAATAAAGTGGATGCTGAGGGTGATATAAAACAGTCATTATCATCATCCACTTCAAATTTTCATCTTAATAAAATGAATTTTATTCTTTTTAAAAATATATATTTTATTGATTTTTTTGCAGAAAAGAAGGGAGAGGGATAGAGAGCTAGAAACATCAATGAGAAACATCGATCAGCTGCCTCCTGTACACTCCCTACTGGGTATGTGTCAGCAAGCAAGGTACATGCCCTTGACCAAAATTGAACCTAGAATCCTTGAGTCTGCAGGCTGATGCTCTATCCACTGAGCCAAACTGGTTAGGACATGAATTTTATTCTTATCAGTTGTTTTTATAATCAGTAAATGTATTAATTAATTTTTTAATAACTGATTTAAATCAGTTATTGTTAGGGTTGCATAGCTTTCATTTATATTAAATTTTTTTTTTATTAATCCTTACTCGGGGATATTTTTTCCATTGATTTTTGTTTTAGAGAAAGTGGAAGGGAGAGGGAGAGACAGAGAGAGAAACAACAATGTGAGAAAGACACATCTAGCAGTCACCTCTTGCACTCACTCCGACCAGGGACAGGAACCTGCAACTGAGATATGTACCCTTGACTAGAATCAAACCCAGGACCCTTCAGTCCAAGGGCTGATGCTCTAACCACTGAGAAAAACTGGCTAGAACAATAACTTTTTAAAAATACATATTTATTTGTTTAGGTATTTTCAATAAAGAGAGGAGGTGATACTATTTATTTAATTTATTTATTTATTGTTAATCCTCACCCGAGGATATTTTCCCATTGATTTTTAGAGAGAATGGAAGAGAGAGGGAAAGAGAAACACATCAATTGGTTGCCTCCTGCATAAGCCCTGACCAGGGCCAGGCCAGGAAAGAGTCTGCAACCAAGATACATGCCCTTCACTGGAATTGAACCTGGGACCCTTTGGTCTGCAGGCCGACACTCTATCCACTGAGCCAAACAGGCTAGGGCTAGAGCCATAACTCTTATTTATAAAGAGAGTTCATCTTCTAAAGATGTCCGAAATGCACTGCATGACCAGTGGTCGGCCAACTCATTAGTCCACAGAGCCAAATATCAACAGCACAACGATTGAAATTTTTTTAAGAGCCAACATTTTTACACTTAAACTTCTTCTAACGCCACTTCTTCAAAATAGACTCGCCCAGGCCGTGGTATTTTGTGGAAGAGCCACACTCAAGGGGCCAAAGAGCCGCAGCATGCGGCTTTCGAGCTGCGGTTTGCCGACCACTGTGCTAGGAGGCTCCCTGTGCATTTTCTCCTGTTTGCCTCTGGCGTGAACTAAGTGGACTAAACAAAACAAAGAGCCCATTAGAGAGCACTGGAGGGTTTGCTTTTCCAGGGAAGGAGTAAAGGGAGTATTTGCCACAAGGGCAGGGATTTATTTATCCTGCCGGCGGGTCTCAGGTTACACCGCAGGGCTCTGATGCTTTTGGAGAGGCTGAGGGATTCCACGTCCATGGATGGGATCCTTGGCACTTCGAGCAGAGCCAGCGGGAGGATTTCTGTAAATGTCCGTTTGCCGAAGAACAAATGACAGGAGGAGGCGGCATGGTCTCTGTTCTCAAGCTGCTCACGAGCTGGCGTGGGAGAAAAGGCATGGTATGTACAAGTTCGTTAAAGACAATACACAGCATGCGGTCACGCATGGCACCGACCTCCCGGACCCAGGAGAAGGAGTGATTCCTAGAAGCTGGAGGGCTGGGAAGCCAGCCACTCAGGACATGGGGGCTGCTCTCGGGCCATGTTTGCTGGGGCATTTGTTTATGTCCTCTCCTTCTGACACATTTTCCATGTCTTTGTTCAGTTTTTTTAAATTGATTTTTTACAGAGAGGAAGGGAGAGAGAGAGAGAGCTAGAAACATCGATCAGCTGCCTCTTGCACACCCCCTACTGGGGATGTGCCCGCAACCAAGGTATGTGCCCTTGACTGGAATCAAACCTGGGACCTTTCAGTCCACAGGCCGACACTCTATCCACTGAGCCAAACCGGTTTCAGCTTGTGTTCAATTCTTGTCTCCACTGAACTTTTTCTTCCTGTTACTTACAAGGAGGAACGATTTAGCCATTTTCTTGATTAATGGGTGGTGAGCATAGGGGAGAGCATGAGCGTTTATTGTGAGGAACTGAGGGGGCTATAAGGGCAAAGGGGAGCTTATGGTATTTACCGATGTGTGGCTCAATTTCTTCTTCTAATGGGACGAATACTAGTGCCCACTCAGAGTTTTTGAGGTTAAAAAAACAACTGTGTGTTGCTTAGCTCAGTGAGTGTCAATAGTAGCTCTTCAATACATATAATGTTTCTTTTTTACTAATAATTTCTGGGTTCTCATAACTTTTAGTTGCTGGAGGTTCCAGTGACTTGAACTCTAAATTGCCCTCAATATCTCTGCCTTGACTCTAGGTTTTCAAACTCCGTTCAAGTTCATCTCTTGTTGCCCTTGCCTGATCATCTTCTTGTTTCCTACAGTGTTCTTAACGGAGAATCTTGTGGTCTTGGCTCATGTTTTGGGTAGGGCCATGTCGTATGTGACTGGCCTTGGTATTAGCGGGGTTCTATTGGGTATGTTCCCCTTTCTCATCTAATCATCAGGGACTATTGTCAGGAAAACAACATACAGTGGAGTATGAGCATGGCATGTTGGATGGTGGGTCTTGTGCTACTTATCTCTCAGAGCCTAACTTCATACGGATATCTGCCCAGTTCAGATCTATACACAATCACAGTCTGTTATTGCTGAGAGGACACATAGGTAAAACATATATGGTCCTTGTGAGGCCTTTCCAGTAGGGAGTGGTTTGGAAGTGTATGTTAGCTTCTGAGAGCAGAGTGAGGGGACAGGCTGTAGTAGTCAGTGGTAGGTCCCAAAGTCCGGTGATCCGAACAGACTCACTGACAAAGAGATTCCGGGGGAGGACCTTGCAGGTGGGTAACAGCAAATCTGCCAGTTTTTGTGCTAAATGCTTTTATTACCCCTCACTATAAGCCTAGGAGTTAAGTGTTTATAACTACAGTGGTACATCGAGATACGAATGCCCTAACATACGAGATTTTTGAGATACAAGCCGTCGAACGAGCCATTTTTGCTTTGAAATACGAGCAACATTTGAGATAGGAGTCATCGCGCGGATGGCCAGCTGCACATGACCCACCAGTTTACCTCGACTCGAGCATCTCATAGTTTCCCACGCCTCAAGGTTACGGAACGAATTAAACTCGTATCTCGAGGTATACCACGGTATCTAAATTACGCACATGAAGCAGGGATGCTCAGAAAGCCTGAGTGGTTTGCCAGAGGTCACCGAAGGCTAGAAAGCAGGAAAGGAGTGATTCAGACCCAGGGACGAAGGTTCCCCCAGCGGGAGCAAGGGCACGAAGGGAAGAAATAGTCAGAGCTCCTCGCATCTGGAAAGGCTCTCAGTGTGTTTGGCTGGAGCCCAGCGTGCCTACGGAGGAGCGCCGGGAAAAGACAGAGGTGTGCTGGGAAAAGGCTGGGGAGGGTCCTGTATGCGGAGGAGCTTGGAGGCGGGGCCGGGGTCTCAGTTACAGTCCCTGGCCCTGTGCCTTGCGTGTTGTGAAGGTTCAGCAGATGCTTTTGCGCAGTGAAAAGGGATTTTCACTGTTTCTGTTGCCAGGCAGAGAGGGTTTGGGGACATTTTCTTGGCTGCCATCTTGGATACCCTAGCCTTGATCTGGGTCCAGCTCTCCTTCTCTCTTTAGCTTCATATGGATCCCAGAGTGATCTTCCTAAAACCTAGGCTGCTTCACGTCACTCTTCTGCTTCCAGTCCCTCAATAGCTTTCTAACCCTCTCAGAACAAGTTCAAACTTCTTCGTGCAGCATTAAACAAACTTCCAATCTGCTCTGTCTTCTCCTTCATGTTCCCGAAGCTTCTACATTGAACTTACCCTTCTCATAACATCTATTTTTGAGTCTCCAGGTGATTGACAAGTTTTCACCCTATTCTGTCTTGAATTTATGAGCTGGCCTAATTGGTTAAGTCCCTTTTAGGAATTAAGTTGTTAGCCTCTACAACCCTGTCAACCGGATTCTTTTCTTTCCATTTTATGGATGAGTAAACTGAGGCTCAGAGAGGTTAAAATGCTTGTCCAGAGTCACAGAACTAATAGGATCAGAGGTGAGATTTTAACCCAGACAGCTGGACTTCTTGTCACCACCATCCTAGGTGGTCTCCCTTTCCTTTTTCACTGTGTGGGTGTTTTCTTATTCTACGTGGTCCCATCAGATGCCTCTTTGAAGGAATTTTCTTTGATTATTTTCTCACCCTCCCCCCCCACAAGCTTCTCTGTCAGATGAATCACTCCACAGAGCTTTGTGTAATCTATAACAGGATTTATCATCTCCTATTACAATTGTTTCCTAGAGCTCTGTTATGGGCCGAATGTTTGTGTCCTTCCCCAAATTCCTATGTTGAGTGGTAGCCTCAGTCCTCAATGTGACTATATTTAGAGATAGGGTCTTTATGGAGGTAATTAAGATGAAATGAAATCCTAAGTTTGGTGCCCTGTTCCCATGGGATTCATGTCCTTATAAGAAATACACCAGATAGCTCACTCTCTCTTTAAAAAAAAAAATATATATATATATATTTTTTATTGATTTTTTACAGAGAGAAAAGGAGAGAGTTAGCTAGAAACATCAATGAGAGAGAAACATCAATCAGCTGCCTCTTGCACACCCCCTACTGGGGATGTGCCTGCAACCAAGGTATGTTCCCTTGACTGGAATCGAACCTGGGAACCTTCAGTCCACAGGTCGACACTCTATCCACTGAGCCAAACTGGTTTCGCCTCACTCTCTTTCTTTCTGTCATACAAGGGCTCTCAGCAAGAAGGCAGCAGCCATCTGCAAGCCATGAAGAGTGCTGTGATGACTGTTAAATTTACATTCATTAAGTAGAGCACAAAGTATGGGTGGTAAGTCCAAGTTCAACAATGGTCTAGAGTAGAAATTGAAAGAAGTCTGTTACTCAGAGATTCTAGAGGAAATACCCAGAAGGCCTTGAGAGGCTACATGAGAAGATGAAGGCAGAGTGCAGTCAGAGAGAGAAGGAGTCCATGGAGCTTATGCTTTTACTAGGGCATCCATGGAGGCCGTGCTTTTGGGGGCGGGTATCAGGCTAAGCACAGGTTAGTCCATTCAAACCAGACCCCTCTCCCAACAGGGGTCTTACCTGAGAGATGAATGAGACAGACATGGGGAATCAGGGGGGACTGTTGATCACAGGGCTGTTGGGGGGTCCTGTCAGGAACTTACCTTTGCCTGTGACTCTGTGCAGCTCTCGAGGGCATGTGCCTGCGTGAGGGGCCTGGGGTCAGTCTAAGGCCCTGGATGCCGAGGCAGCAATGCCGTGGACTAGCTTAGCTCAACTTTCCTCGAGAGCCCCGATTAGAAAGGGACTCTGGGATCTTCCTCTGAGACTGCCAGGCCCCAGAGCTGTGAGAAAGCGCCTCTCTGTTGGGTAAGCCTCCAGGTCTATGGCGTTTAGTTATGGCAGCTCGAGTAGACAAATAGAAGCTCTTTCTTTCCTGATGGGGTCTCCTCTTTCTGGAATGTGAGCTGCTAATTGGCAGAGATCCTCTCTGTTGGTGGCCCTGGATTCCCACATCCAGTTTGGCGATTACTGATGGACAGCGAGGCCCTCAGGAAGTCGGTGGCAGGGTGCCTTATTGCACCCTCACTGCCTTCCACCCCGGGACCCCCAGAGCACACTCCATCCCTCCTGCCAAGTTCACCTGTGCCCCGGGCCCCAGCGAGGCACTGGAGGCGCTGTCTCTGCACAGCGCCTGCGCTGAGCGCTGATTTACTAGCTCCTCTCAGAGGCTGGGCGGCCCGATGTCGCCACTGGCCCTCGTAAAGTGCACCCCCAGCCCGCGCCCTGTGCCAGCAGCCGCCCCGCTGACAGCCCGGGGCAGGATTTACGACGAGGATTCATCAGATTAGGAAAGATGACACGGTCTTTCCTCCGCTGTGTACAATGCAGCCCGACAGCATTGCAGGCCGCTCTGCCTGCTGAGCGAACCCGCAGCGCCATGCCTGGCATTTTCTGACCTGGAGTCGCTGGGAAACATTCTGATTTCACAAGAAATCACTTTAGAGATGGCCTGGAGCGGAAGAGAAATTTAACTCTTTGGTTTCCTCCTTGTGCTACCTCCTGCCCGGTTCTGGGACCTTCCAGGCGTCTGATCACTGCAATTTGGCTTTGTGTAAGGACCCAGAGGCAGCCTTGGATTGGACCCAACCTCCAGGTCCTCCTCTGAGAATGGAATATTTGCCCCAAACCCTGAGGGCCACTCATCCGCTCTCTGTTAGTGTCTGCGAGAGGGAGCTTACAGCTGCCTGTCTGTCACTTCCTTTCATCATTAGACTGTGTTGCATTCTAACAGTGATGGGTCTCATTCATCCAACGCGGATCAGGAGGCTGCTCTCCTGCACACAGTAGGTGGAGAGATGCGCACAGGATGACTGCATGTGATTTAATGTGGGTGCTGCCCATCTTTGGGGAGCTCTGTTCACTCAGCCTGTGGGGTTCTGGGGGGCTGTCCTGCATGAACATGGGTCTGGGTTTGCCCTTGGGGCCTCCTTACGGATTACTCAGGAGTCTTTTTTGTCCAGCTCAGCCTTTCTGACTTTCTTTCAGTGATTCCTTCTTAGTCATGGCTTTGAGTTTACTCATCATCTTGTTCTTCCAGCTCAGGTTCTTATCTGTCAGCGTCTCTCTGCAAGCATGGGCGCTTGAAGTACCTTCTGATTCTATCTGAGTGATCTAGGGCTATCACGTAACCCTCACGAAGAGCCGTTTGCTGAGGTTTTGCTTTAGTGAGTGATTTCTAGAGGTCAGTCAGACTTGGAGATGACTTGACATGGATGGTTAAGGGAAGGAAATATCCACCCTTTGGCTACATCTGGCATGTGCCCTTTAGGATTATAACCATTTATGTCTTTCTGTACCTTATCAGCTTCTTTATAGGAGGGACTGAGTTTGATTTTTGTGCATCTTCACAGACAGCTGAGTGCCCAGCCCAGGTAGATGCTTGGTTAATATGGATCAAATGGCAAGTACCATGTTCACGCCGCATTCTAGGAGCTTGGATGGGGTGGGGGTGGGGGTCATAATAGAGAAAACACGACACCTGCTCTCACAGAGACTTTGACCTGGATTTTTCATGGCATGATCAGCGAGTGACTAAGTGTGAATCCTGAGAAGCTGATTTGGGGAGGCGGTGCTCCTGAGTGACGGTCACAATCTCACGGGCTAGGCTGAATCCCAGTGGTCCTACCAGCAGCACGAGTGTCCTTTATGATCACGACAATGGCACACAATCAGAGCAGATGAACTTGCGGCTGCTTCTGGCAAGTCTAGGTTTTTAGTCATCATTCAAGGCATGAAAAGGTTTTGCAGGATTTGGCTTCTGCTTGAGCCCTAATATTCCCTGGGGGCACAATCATTTTTTGAGGCTGTAAAGATATGTGTGTGTTGGGGGGGGGTGCAAGGTAAAAGTGTCATTGGACTGTCTTAGAGGTCAGAAAGTCATCATGTCACCTAATCAAAGGTATGAATGTGGATGATTATGTGAAAGAATTAGACACATTGGAAATATCAGAGTTAAATAATGAGACAAAAATAGAAGAAGAAGGAGGAGGAGGAGGAGGGGGGAGGAAAAGGAGGAGAAGGAAGAGAAGGAGGAGGAGGAGGAGAGGAGGAGGAGGAGGAGAAGGAGGAAAGGAAAGAGGAGGAGGAGGAGATGGAGGAGGAGGAGTAGAAGAAGGAGAAGGAGGAGGAGGAGATGGAGGAGGAGGAAGAGACGGAAGAGGAGGAGGAGGAGGAGGAGGAGAAGGAGGAGGAGGAGGAAAAAGAGGAGGAGAAGGAGGGGAGGAGGAGGAGGAGGAGGAGGAGGGATGAATGAGGGAGGGTGAATAAGCTTTCAGTGAAGGGCATCACTAGCTTGCACGCTGTCATTGGGGAAGACTGGCCAGCTCACCCGTTCTGCACATGCTCTTGTGTTTTCTCAGGGTCCGCTATGAGCTATCATAGCTCTCCCCCTTCATTGCAGCCAGGTCCCTCTTGGTACCCCAGAAGTTCTCAGACCCAGGACTTGATTTTAACCCTCAGTTTTGTAGTTTTTCACGGAGATATATGTGGCTGTATTTTCCACGCATTCACTGTTGAATATGCCATGATTTTATAACTCCAGTCAGATATTCCTCATCATAGGAGTGAAGGAAGGCCTTCAACTTGACTTTATTATTGTTTTTTTAAATATATTTTGTTGATTTTTTACAGAGAGGAAGGGAGAGGGATAGAAAGCTAGAAACATCGATGGGAAAGAGACATCAATCAGCTGCCTCTTGCACACCTCCTGCTGGGGATGTGCCCGCAACCAAGGTACATGCCCTTGACCAGAACCTGGGACCCTTCAGTCCATAGGCCAACGCTCTATCCACTGAGCCAAACCGGTTAGGAATCCACAACTGTAGTTTAAGACAACAAAACAAAGCCTCATTTGCTGGTACACGGCCACGCCTCTCATGTCCCGCCTCTCTGTTTTCTTCCAGAGGCCGGTAACTCACTCTCGTGGCATTTTGTAAATTTAGCTCGAGGTTACATTCATAGCAATATTTGGAAACCCCCTTAATTTTATCATTAAAAATTTAAACGACTCACCCACACCCTCCGCTCTCTCTCCCCACAGACGATCTGGCCGTGAAACAGATCTCCGCTATTGAGTGTTATTTATGTAATTGTGATGTGCTGTAGAGCTGTTTAAGAGGGGTCATTAGGTTAAAATCATTGCGCTCGTCCTCTGAGCAGAGGATGCCTTGGGCTGCCTTACGTGGGGTGTGCTCTGCCTGACGTTGAGCTAACCCAGCCGTGTTTACATTACACACAGTCTCTAGCTGCTGACATCTTTTTGTTCCAGAAGGAAAAAGACAACACAGAGGAGAGACCCTGTTTGAAGCTGATGTGTCAGGTCCAGCAGGAACCGTGGCTGATACTTTCCACTTGCATGAACTGTACTTCCTTCTCTTCTTTTCCAATCGTTCTCACCCCAAATCAGAGGAAACCAGTTCTTTCCATTGGTCTGAATCCAGTGGTTCTCAACCTTCCTAAGGTCGCCACCCTTGCATACAGCTCCTCATGGGGTGGTGACCCCCAACCATGAGATGTTGCTACTGTGATGCATCCTGATGTAAATATCTGCATTTTCTGATGGTCTTAGGTGACCCCTGTGAAAGGGTCGTTCGAACCCCAAAGGGGTCGCGACCCACAGGTTGAGAACCGCTGGTCTGAATCCTTTGTGCTAGTAGCTTGTCTGGAGAGTCTCTGACGCCAGAGTCTCAAAGGGCTAATGAACCTATGGGTTCCCATGGATAGACCCAAAGCCACCACCCATGTCCCTGGTTGTCTCCAAGCGGATAGGAGTTTGGAGACCCATGTGGAACATGTGTTTGTTGTCATGTCAAGATGAGTCTACATGCAATGCAAAAGGATGCTCAGGATGGGGAAAAGCTCTCCACAAACCCCTCTTGGGCGCTGAAATAGTTCTTCCAGAGCCTCTCACCTCCTCCCCGCCCAGTCAGACCCTCTTGGCTTTGCGTCTTCGAGGCAGATGTGAGAAATGTCACCGCGTCTCCCCAGAGGAGCGGGACAAGACGGATGGGCTCTCCCCCAGCAGGACACCTGGACGGCAGCCTTATCGAGAGCCAAAACGGGCCCGCCCGCGCCCGCCTGTTTATTTGTTCTCCTCCCGTTGGGAGACTTTCCCTGATTAATTGCTTGCTAGTAATCGAGGCCGCTAACTAATGTCTCATCTGATTAACCTGCAGGTTGGCCCTGGGTCCCGGAGGGTGGGCTGGCCAATCCCGCAGGGGGAGCAAAGGAGGTGGATGGCCGGGGGGGTGGGGGCCCGGGATGGGATACCAGTTTGGGGCTCGTTTATTTGCTTTAAGTCTTGTTTGCTATTCCTGCTGCAGTGACTGGCGACAGTCCCCCCCCAAGTGCCATCCAGTGTAATTGGCCTGCTGAAACAGCAGCGAGCGCGAGATTGAAGAAATGTTTTCTTTGAAAACTTCTGGTCCGACAGACACTTTGAGATCAGATTTCACCCTGTTGCGATTGCACACCATTCCCCGGGCCTTTCAGGGAGAAACAGAGCTGAGCGGGTCTTACAGGAGGACTGGTGCTTTGTGGTTTGGGGGTGTGGGGGGCTGATGAGCTGGAGGTGGGAGGGGAGGCCGTGCCGAGGAGGCCCGGCATCTCCAGAATCTAGAGCCGCTGCCAACGTTAACACATCCGAGGAGGTATTCAGTATCAAAGTCTCCTGTTTGGCTCCATAAACACGATACCGTTTGCAAAAACAAAGCCAAGGGGCTCACGCTGATTACTTCAATAAAGGCTGTTTAATTAGGAACGTTTGGGAAATGAAGTTACCGCCGGGACCAGGAGGGCTTCGGCGTCCGGTGTCCCAGCTCCCAGCAGGCCGCTGTTCCAGCAGAGTGTCCACTCAGCTGAAAAGGCTGACATTGAGCAGGCCGCACCCTCAGCCCTGCAGGATGCCACTCGCTTGCCAGGAACGCTCCCTCTCACTGCAGTGGCACATCTGGGGGAACCGAGCGGTGTTAGAATTCGCAAATACTGTTCGTACCATCTGCAGGTCATCCAAGGGTTATTTAGGGTGGCAGTGGAAGCTTCCAGAAGCCCTGCATTGGTTTCTCGGTAGCTAGCAGACTTCTTGTACTCTCCAGAAGTCAGGGTTAGAGGACGAGGCAACGTGGAGGTTCATTCTGAGTAAGAGAGGCAGTGGGGCTGATTCTGACAACACATTTTGGAAATCTCAGATGAGTTTCTCTAAACTCATTTGGGATTTGAGGAACATGATCTTATTCGTGCTTCTGTGTAATTCTCCACTCTCTTTGTGTGGTTGTAACAGGTTATTGTGTGTCAAATGAGATAGCTAGAACTATCCATGTAAGAGCTTAAAGAGCAAAAATCAGAGTTGAATCTGTGTATGTGAAAATAGAAATATAGGGACAAATGCATGGGCAAGGAATGAAGTCTTTCCCAGAGTGATTTCCCCCACATATTGATGATGATTTCTCAGGGAGCCAAAACTTTTAATGTTTTAATTATTTTTAGTAGAAGTCTTTAAAACGTGCTCTGATTTATTACCAGATATGAATACAAATTAATATTCTCACCTGCTGAAAAAACTATTGAGTAATTTATGTGGCCATTTTTTTTGCCATGAGACTAATTCTATGCTCTTGTAATGACAATATATTCTTGATTTTTATTTCTCTTTAAATAGCGCAATAATTTTTTTTTCTTTCAGTGAACAAGACAAAGTCAAGAAGAAATTCTGAGTGTTGGGGCAGAGTTCTCGCTCTAAGTCCATATTGCCCGAAAGATGGTCTGCAACCTCACAGGTAGCTGGTGACATCAGTGGGGAGGGAAAGGGCCCTGGACTTTATGGGGAAGGGGGAGGGGAGAGAGACAGGGGTTACTCTGGAATTTTGTTGGGGGACCTAGAGTTACCCTCCAGGCTCTGGGGCATTCACCTGGAGAACACGTGCCAAAAACTTTTCTTTTTCCCTAACTTACATTAAAAAATGGAAGTGAAAGGGCACCTTTTTTTATGCGTGGTATACAAAGTTAAAATAATACCCAAAACTCCTCTGTGGATGGATTTGTTTTCTCTCCAAATGGTCAGAGTTACTGGAAGAACTTGGAAAGGAGGTTATTGGGGGTTCACCAGACCCTCTGGGAAGAGCCTACTTAATCAGACCAGCCACTGGGACTTTGACAAAAACCAGTGCAATGCTATTACCTGACATCAGTGCGAAGGGACCCTGACTGGTTCCCAGGAGCTGCCCGTGTCGTTATTAATGACAAACACCAGGGTTTGTGGGGCACGGAGAGGCGGCCAGGCCGGGAGTCAAGATGCTCAGCTCCTGGTCCCGCTTTTGCGGTTGGTGTGACCGGGATAACTCACTGGCTTCCCTGAGTCTGGGTCCTCATTCATTGGCTTAATAAGGTTACTACAGTGGTACCTCGAGATACGAGTGCCCTAACATATGAGATATTTTGAGATACGAGCCGTCAAGCGAGCGATTTTTACTTTGAAATATGAGTAATCTCGTGGATTGGCCAGCTGCACACAACCCACCAGTTTATCTCGATTCGAGTGTCCCATAGTTTCCCACGCCTCAAGGTTACGGAACGAATTAAACTTGTATCTCGAGGTACCACTGTAATACCAACGCCTTAGAATTGCAGGTAGAGATACAAACCAATGAGGTAACGGATGTGAAAGGATTTTGCAAAGATTACAAAATGCCCTACAGATTCAAGGGCTAATGAATTCTCAATACTTGAGTCGCATTTAAGTCCTTTCAGATTCCACGCCTGGTAGAACGTGTTAGAGTAATGATGGTCTTAGAGGTCATCTCATTCGGTGCTCTGATTTTATGTACGGGAACCTGAAGGAGAAAGTCAGAGAAGGGGACTTGCCCAGGATTAAAGTTGGAACGAGGGGATCTGACTCGCCTTAGGTGCTTTTTTCAATGTCTGATCAATAATTCTTGAGTTCAAATGCAATACCTTCAGGTGATGTGAAACAATGATATTCAAGGAGAATCAGGGAGGGTGTCCAAAGAAGGCAGTTGTGAGGCCCCATGCTGACGTTCTTGGCTCTGTCTGAAATCTGCTCGCTTTCCAGATCAGACAAGCCCCATCCCCTCAGGGAAGCACAGGGTTCAAGGTTCCTGTCTCATCTTCTACACTAACACCTGACTGTGAAGTTCTGGCACTCAGCACACAGGGCCTTGAGTAGCTGATGCTTTGTTCCCCCATTTGGAGGAAGATGATGGAACTGAGGTCAGGTTGGCCTCTGAGAAGGATTGGCCTTTTGGTGAGGGTCCTGGTCCAGGAGGGGTCCCCCTGCATTGGTGGATAGTTCATGTTATATGTGCTACTAGGCAGAGTTCCATTTTAGCTTCTGTTACCCTTCCATTGGAGGTGCAGACAAATTCCAGCAGAGCCTGTCTTGTTTACTGAGCAAACTAGATGTAGTGAATTTAAAAAAGGGTCATGGAAGGAAAGAAGCTTTGCAAACTCTAACAGCCTATGGAAATGTTGGGCATTGTCCTGGCTTTTGTGGCTTGGTTGGCTCTTGCCCCAGACGCCAAAGGGTTGTGGGTTCTATTCCTGGTCAGGGCACAGGCCTGGGTTGCTAGATTTGATCCCCAGTGCGGGTGGGGGGAGGTATGTGGGAAGTAGCTGATCTATGTTTCTCTTTCTCTCCTTCTCCTTCCACTCTATCTGGAAAAATGAATTTTAAAAATCTTAAAAAAATTAAAAAAATGAAATGTTGGGCATTATTCTTGACATCATGTAAGTAAAAGAAAATCGGAATGTATATATAAATCATGTTTCTATCCTTTAAAATAAATTTGCTGTATCTTTAGTGGTATTGATAGGCATTTTTAGTCATCAAAGCAATTCATTAGAAACAGCGATTTCCAAGATCAGCCACATTCAAACTACATGTATCTTTCTCTTTGAAAGAGAAACTTTGCTTTTACTAATGCCTGATTGTCTTTGTATCCGTGGAGTAGGGGGGTCTTTGATTACTCATAGACACAGACCAAGAATGTCTCACTGTAGCCTTTGATGTGAATTCTTGGTACCCCAAAAGAAGAAATTGTTTTTTGTTGTTGTTTTTTTTTTGCTGTTTGTAAAGGAATTCAAGACCTTTATAGTTACTAAGAACTCATAAAAGCAATGATCCATTATACAAAATGATTCCTGTGTCTGATCTTCAGCAAGCCGGTGTCCAGTTTGGGAAATAAATATCAGAAACTGAGGCTCTGGGTTTGAGAGTATGTGGTGTCTGTTGGTAAATGGGATTTCTCCTGAAGTTGCCGTAACTTTTGCTATGCTTTCTCTACGGGAAAACATGAGAATTTAAACAGGTTTATTTCATGTTTCAACATGCTAACCATCAACAATAACAAATAAACAAAAAATAGGTAGGGCAAAGACAGAGAATTGAATGTCTCTTTCCAACTTAAACTTTATTTGAAGTTTTCAGTTGTAACCAAAGGATGCTGCATAGCACTGTGTATGTCCCTTTGACCTCTGACAGGTCTGTAAACTCTGGAGAAGGGAACCAAAATCTTGGATCTTTCCTGACCTTCTAAATAATAATTTTCAGATATAAAATCATAAATTACCTTTTTGTGTTGTTGCGTGTAAAGCCTAGATAAAGTTGATGGCGTTTGTGTTGTGAATGTGTATGGGCGCTGAAGGAGGGAGGGAGGGAACGGGGTGTAGGGTTAGTTCCACTTGAATGTTGGTACACAGAGTTTATTATGTGGCCCCCAATGTGGTTAAGTCTGACATTTAATCTTTCAACAAATATTTATGGCCTGCCATGTTCCAGGAACTCCGATAGTTTCTGGAGCTACAGAGTTCATTAAACCCTGGTCCCTCAAGGGGCTTGCATTGAAGTTGGAGCTCTTTCGCTGTTTGGTACGGAGCACAGAGCTTGAAAACTATTCACTAGGATACATATCTATTCTTTATTCGGTACCCAAACAATGAGACAATCCTTGTTTAAATATTTTTTCGAACTTGCATTTGAAAGTACTTGTTCCATAAAACATTCCTGCGTATGGAGAGCTTGGTTTTATGAGGAGTGGGATTTTTTTTATGCAGATTTTCTTTGTAAATCTGGAGTCACTGATGAAGTGGCAAGGGTGGGAAATTTAGTGGGTGGCAGGAAGATATACAAAACATCTTTGGGAGTTGCCAAAACCAATGCGAACAAGATGTTCACTATCAGAGCGCTCAGCATTTGGATCTATAAAAGTGCTGTGGTTATGTCTAGGACCAAGAGGCAGTGCTTTTTATTTTACTGTAATTTTGCAGATTGTGCCATTGGCAACATGACTTATCATACCATTCTTTTGGCAAGATGAAACAAACTATGTCTGGTTCTACTTCATTCTGCAGCAGATTAACTCAGTTGCTGGGAGTTTAGGGCCAGCGTACTTGGTTGTATTTCTACTTTCCAATTAAACATAAGTCACCTTCACATAAAGAAAGGGGTTGGGGGCTCTTCTTTGCCTGTAGATTCCACATAATACCAGTTCCCACAGTTACACTGTGTGGCCCTCAGAAGCCTTAGGGACAGCCAGTGCGAGGTTGGTTTCTCCAATCACCTCTTCCAAAGGAGTAATTCAACATTTATTATACAACTGGAGGCCTGTTGCAGGAAGATTCCTGCAAGAATAGGGTTTCCGCGGGCCTATTCCTGCAAGAATAGGACTCCCTTCAGCCATCTCCACTGCCCCACCTGCTTCCCTCCCTTCTCCACCATCTTGTTTGCTTCTCCACAGCTTTGCTCCTTTCTGCAGCGCTTGGCTTCCTCTACACTGTGTGCAGTCTTGCTCTACACCTGGATATGCAAATGCATCGCCATCTTGATTGGGTTAATTTGCATGCTTGCTCCTGATTGGCTGGTGGGTGTGGCTTGTGGGCATAGCAGAGGTATGGTCAATTTGCATCTTTCTCTTTTTTTTAAATATATTTTATTGTTTTTTTACAGAGAGGAAGGGAGAGAGAAAGTCAGAAACATCGATGAGAGAGAGACATCGATCAGCTACCTCCTGCACACCCCACAGTGGAGATGTGCCCGAAAGCAAGGTACATGCCCCCAACCGGAATCGAACCCAGGACCCTTCAGTCCGTAAGCCGACACTCTACCCACTGAGCCAAACCGGTCTCAGCGCATCTTTCTCTTTTATTAGCTAGGATGACTTTATTAGTCTAGTTGCCATAAGTTTTGTGAAGTGAACCTTGGAAGCACTGCAGAGTAATGCCTACCAAAATGGAACCCAGGTCAGTGGGCAACTTCCATCAGTGAAGATGAGCAAGTCTGGCCCCAAGGTCTAACTCTGCCTTGATTTTCCCCTCCCTCCCCCCCATACTTATACTGACAGAACAAATTCACTCTTCCGCAAAATATGGTGCTGGTTGCTATTGAATTCTTGTGTCCTAGCCATCCTGTATGCATTAGACCTCTTCACACGGACGACAGAAAGGAAGTCTGCCAAGGAGCAGGCCCCTTGTGTCTGCTTTTCTAAATATTACTCAGAGTTGCGGACATGCCCTCAGGCCTCGTTTTTCTTAAGAATTCACAGTTTTTGCAGTTGTCTTAGGTTGAGAAAATGACATTACTCAGCCATACCAGCTTCTTGCCAAGATCTTCCATAAAATGCATAATAAAGCAGCATTTAAATTTTTTTATTAATTTTATTGTTGATACTATTAGAGAAGCCTGCCCTTTGTCCACCCTGACCCAGCCCATGCCCTCCCCCCCTTCCTCTGGCCATCACCACACTGTTGTCTGCGTCTATGGGTTATGCATATATGTTTCTTGCTTAACACCTTCACCTCTTTACATCCAGTTCTCCTCCTCCCACCCTTCTGACAGCTACCAGTCTGTTACATGTTTCTGTGCCTATGTCCTGTTTTGTTTTTAAGTTTATTTTGTTCATTACATTTCACATATAAGTGTTGATCTTTTCAAAGCACCAGCTCTTGGTTTCATTGATCTTTGCATTATTTTTTTAGCCTCTGTGTCATTTATTTTCACTGTGATCTTTATTCTTTCTTTCCTTCTGCTTACTCTGGGATTTGTTTGTTGTTCTTTTTCTGGTTCTTTTAGGTGTCAGGTTCGATTGTTCATTTGAGATTTTTGTTGCTCCTTGATGGAGACCTGTAATGCTAGGCACTTTCCTCTCAGGACCGCTTCCACTGTATCCCATAGATTTTGGGTTCTTGTGAGGTTATTTTCATTTGTGCCATGTAATTTTTGACTTCTTCCTTGATTGCATTGTTAACCCTTTAATGGTCAGTAACATGCTATTTCGTCTTCCATGTGTTTGAATGCTTTTCAGTTGTTTTATTGTAGTTGATTTCTAGTTTCATGCCATTGTGATCTGAGAAGATGCTTGATAGGATTTCAGTCTTCTTGTATTGCTTAAGTCATATTTTGTGTCCTAACAAGTGTACATCCATGTATACTTGAGAAGGATGTATATTCTGCTTTGAGATGAGATGTTCTGTAAATATCAATCACATCTATCCAATCCAGTGTTCCATTTAAGGTAGTTGTTGCCGTGTGTGTGTGTGTGTGTGTGTGTGTGTGTGTGTGTGTGTGTGTGTTTGGTCTGGAGGATCTATCCAGTGATGACAGTGGGGTGTTAAAATCTTCTATTATGACTGTATTGCTGTTGATCTCTCCCTTAAAGCCCATCAAGATTTTCTTTAATATTTCGGTGCTCCTATGTTGGGTGCATATACATTTATAAGAGTTATATCCACATGTTGGATTGATCCCTTTAGTATTAAGTAGGGACCTTCTTTGTCTCATTATAGTCTTTGTTTTGAAGTTTATTTTGTCAGATAGAAATATTGCTACCCTAGCTTTTGTTTGTTTCCATTTGCATGGAATAATTTTTTCTATCCCTTCACTTTCAGTCAGTCTGTATCTTTTGTTCTGAACTGGGTTTCTTGTAGACAGCATAGATATGGATCATATTTTCTTATTCATTCAGTTACTCTGTCTTTTGATTGAAGCATTTAATCCCCTTACATAAGGTTATTATTGATAGCTATTTATTGCTATTTTAAATATACCTCTATTTCTTCTTCCTCTTAAAGCAGTCCCTTTGACAGTTCTTGCAATACCAGTTTGGTGGTAATGAACTCCTTTAGCCTTTTTTGTTTGTTTATTTGGGAAGCTATTTCATTGTCAATTTTAAATGATAACCTTCCTGGATAGATTAGTCATGGGGCATGGAGGGGACCGGGATTCTCCCCTGGAATCCCCACAGGAATCTGGATTTTTCAGGCAGAGCATTCACCTGAACGCTACCTTCCCTGCGGTGGCAGAAGAATGGGTTTTTAAAGAAATCCTCACCGTGGGATATGTTTTTATTAATTGAGAGGGGGGGGAAGGTAGAGCTAGAGATAGAGAGATGATAGATAGATAGATAGATAGATAGATAGATAGATAGATAGATAGATAAACTTCAGTTGGCCTCCTCCCACACATATCTGGACCAGGGATTGAACCCACAAACTAGGTGTGTGCCCTGCTGGGGAATGGAGCCCACAAACTTTTGGTGTATGGGTTGATATTCCAACAAATGGAGCCACCCTTCCAGGGCAAGACTGACTTTTAAAATAAGTCATAAGTGCCCTAACCGGTTTGGCTCAGTGGATAGAGCATCGGCCTGCAGACAGAAAGGTCCCAGGTTCGATTCCGGTCAAGGGCACGTACCTTGGTTGCAGGCACATCCCAGGAGGAGGTGTGCAGGAGGCAGCTGATCGATGTCTCTCTCTCATCAATGTTTCTAACTCTCTGTCCCTCTCCCTTCCTCTCTGTAAAAAAGCAATAAAATATATTTAAAAACCAATAAATCATAAGCTACTTCAGCAGGGTGCTCTGCCTCTGTGGGCTCAGAATCCTCAGCGATCCAAGACAGGGGCCACTCTGGCATTTTCACCCAGAATGGCCACTCCTTGATCTCTGCAGAGTTTTATTTGACCGTGTAAATGACAAAATGGAATTTCTTGGAGGCGGAGTGGGAAGAATATTTTTATAACGAAGAACATTAAAAAAGAAAACAAAAAACGAGGCAACTACTACCAGAGTTTGAGATGTGACAGGAGCAGACATTCTCCATCCCTGTCGTGAAACTTTGCCCAATTCCTTGGACCTTTAAATACCACAGATAAGCTTCAGTGTCTGGCCACTGGGGAAGGGGCCTGGGCGGAGATCTGTGGAGGCTCAAAGTGACACCTGTGCAGGGACTGCCAGTGACTCCGGTTCTTCAGGCCCAGATTTCCTTCTCTGAGCCTGCTTAGTTGGATGCTGACCGTCTACTTGTAGGCTTTGGCCTTAGAAACTGAGTTTAACATCCAGCTTTAACCCTTATTAGCTGTGTGGCCTCCTCCATGTGAGTGCACCTCTCTGAGCCATCTAAGCTTGCGTGAGGCTTGCTGTTTGTCGTGTCGCAGCGTATTGTGGGTCAAGTGCAGTGAGGGATGCAGAGTGCAAATAGCCCAGCTCAGAGCGTACTGGTTCAGCGCACGAGTAAAGGTTACGCAGCGATCAGATGTTTCCAGGAATCTCCCCCAAGCTTCCAAGAAGAACATTGTTTAGTTATGATTAAAGTGTCAGGAAATCACATGTAGTAATGAGAGCAGAGCTTCGGGGACTCGGTCAGGAGTGGACCTCAGATCTCCTGACCCTTTTGGCCACGGGGCACAGAGGAAACTATTGTCTAGAGCAGCGTGCCAGCTCTTCTAACAGCACCTGCTCTTCAGCATACGGCACCGAGGCAGGGATCTGTGGTTTTTCCAGTTTTTCTGCAAATAGGATCTTTCTGATTCTCTTAATCTCCTGAAGGGTAGGCCGGAAAGCTGCTATTATCCGCATCGTCTATTGAGTGAGCAGGCTCAGAACCGATGAGTGCTTTTTCCAAGAACACAACTGCCAGTGAATGGAGAGCGGCAGGCCTTGTACTCCTGTGGGATCCAGCATTCTGTGCCGATGTGTCAACAACCCACTTCTCAGGAGATGACATCAAAGTTTGCCTGACACGGCCCTGCCCCCCCCCCCCCCATTGCCCCGCAAAAGCCGGAGAGAACCGAGGGAAGCAGCAGGAGGCGGGTCCCCAGCAATGAACCCCCGCCCGGATGCCAGGGCTGGAGTTGGGACTCTCTCTCACCCGAGACTTTCCTGGCAAGCGCCGCCAGGATGTCGCCCTCCACGTGCTATATCGCACAGGTCGCGGGACTGAGACTGATGATCTTGTGGCCAAGCTCGGGTCTGAAAAAGGTTAAACCACTCTGAGCACAGCGGGGGCTTTTCATCAGACTCAGCTGCGGGAAACCGTGCAACGGGACCACACCGCTACCGAAAACGTCGTCAATCCGTCAACGGGTACTTCTTGAGACAGTAATGTGAGAATTCAGCAAGATCGCCTAAGCGACGCGTCAGGGGGGCAGCGTGGCGCAGGGGAGACATTCAGAAGTGGGTTCGAAGACTGGGCCTGTTATTTCTAAGAGGTGTGAGCCCCGCCACACCTCTCCACATCACTGAGTCTCAGTTTACCCGCCTACAGATGGGAAAAAAACACCTACCTCTCCAGGGTTTTTGGAAAAATGCTTCTTTCTATTTCCTCTCCTTTGTCCAGCATTTAAAGATTATAAAGTGGTAAATCATTGATAGCTGTCAGTCCCTGTACTTGGCATTGTATAGGAAGATGTGAAGGGCAGGGAGGAGAGAGCATGGCCCCTGTTATTCTGATAGAGACCAGCCAATCCAAATAATGCAGCAGGTGGGAAGGGAGGCGATTTAAAGTTTTGGGGCTTAGTAACAAATTCACTGAGGATGAGGATGGGGATGAAGCTTGTTGGATGGATGAGAGTGTGTGATGATGGGTGAGATAGGGGTCCAGGAGAGAGGAACAATGGGAGAAAAGTCTGGGTTCGTTGTAGGACAGCATCAAGGCTAGCCTGACCAGAGTGTACGGGAAAAGGAGAGAAATAATGATATCCATCGCTCAGTGGGTGAGTCAGGGAGAGGAGGCGTTGAAACTGAACTAACCAATTTAGACTTATTGCACTACCTTGGACAGAATGCTTTCAGCTTTTCCAATGGAAGAGCGATAAAGCTGGGGCTGGGGTGTGTCTTCATTTTTGTGTGAACTTTCCATACAGTTTTTATCATAGAACTTGATGTTTAAGGATATGCAGTAGCTGTATATGAAGTAATAAATGGGTGTCTCTAAAGGGCAAGGCTGGCAATGGTGTGGGTGATGTTAAAAGCCCTCGTGATAGCAGAACCTCACACAAGGACCAAATCCAGTCAATGGATGCAATTATTAAGGCCAATTTGGAATGGATTTTTATATTGATTCAGGCTTACTGCAAATGACTCCATTTATTTTATTTAGCTTTTTAACTTGTGCGTGTTAGAATACAAGAAGTATACACGGCTTGTTGGAAAAATACTAATGGCCGAAACCAGTTTGGCTCAGTGGAGAGAGTGTCGGCCTGCGGACTGAAAGGTCCCAGGTTCAATTCCGGCCAAGGGCATGTATCCCGGTTGCGAGCCCATACCCTGTAGGGGGTGTGCAGGAGGCGGCTAATCGATGTCTCTCATCGATGTTTCTAACTCTCTATCCCTCTCCCTTCCTTTCTGTAAAAAATAAATAAAATATATATTTTTTAAAAAAGTTTGTTGTGTTTCTTTGCAGACCATTTTTGTAGGTTTGTAAACATGTACAGAACATCCACTCACATCTATGCATATAGTCCTTTTAATCAATTTTATTGAGGTATGATTTCTGTCAAATAAAATGCATTGATTTTGAGTTCAGTGTTGGATGAGTTTTAACAAATATATACCAGTACACCTCTGTCCTATATGGTTTTAAAATAGAGGAATGAGATTATGCTTTATATGCTATTCTGCAACTTGTTTATATCGTCAATGATGTGCCATGTACATTTTAATGACACTAACCTTTTTAATTATTACATAGTTCCCTGATAAAGGTACCGCTAATTTATTGAAGGATTTTCTTATATATGCGTATTTCGTTTCCAGCTTGGTAAGAATAATAAAAACACAAGACAGTAATACCTGCTCTGATTATTACAGAAAGTTTTAAAAAAAAATCAAAGGAGAATTATTGATACGCTTTGTGACCTGTAGCAAGCTGGAACACAGTAGCTATTGTACCTGTTCCCCCAAAGCCTCTGGGGTCTGAACAGCAGGCCCGCAGTCCAGGGGTGTCCTATTTGGCTCATGTGGACAGTGAAGACAGTGCTTGGCATATTTTTGTATCACCCCCCCAAATTCTCACTCAGACAATCCCTCCGCCCCACAGTTTGGATTCTCATTAGTATAACTGAGTCACTTTGGACTTGAATTT
This sequence comes from Lasiurus borealis, assembly GCA_004026805.1. Taxonomy (NCBI): domain Eukaryota; kingdom Metazoa; phylum Chordata; class Mammalia; order Chiroptera; family Vespertilionidae; genus Lasiurus; species Lasiurus borealis. Next base: position 149,973 of record PVJN01000372.1, on the reverse strand, counting down.
TACAGTAAGGCAGCACTCCAGGATTATCTGTGGCAAGTAGCAGGTGTTGAACTTTAAGTCTGATTCTGAAGGTAGGTCATTATAGTCCAGCTATCTGGTCCACCTCGCCTATCTCTCCTGAAATATAATTCCCCAATTCCTAAGGTAATTTTAACACAGCAGATGTTAGAGTATTATTATAATTATAATAATAATAATTATTATTCGTTTGTCTATGACAGAAATGGCGGGCTTTTGATGAAAAGTGTTTCTTCTTTTTTCAGAACACACAGCTAGACAATATTCCTCCACCTTCTCCGTAGTTCGGTATCATTCAGGGCTGATGTTTTTAGGAAGCGAATTTAGCTTTCCCACTCCCTGGTCCCCTGTCTGCTGGCTAAAGACAGAGGACACCATGGCCCTAGCAGGAAAGCAGTATGACACAAAGGTCATGCGAAGACCCACCACCGGTCTCTACTGCCTGTTTTGGACTTTATGTGAATACGTTATTTATACACGTTGTGCACGACACCGTATGCATTTTGGGGCTTGTTCATTATAGCAGTTAGAGTGACCTTAACTGATGCATGTCAAATGTGGGAGTAGCATTGGGATACTTTCCAACTAATATCTAGCATAAACATTACAATTCTTTGAGTGACATATTAAAGCACTGGTTCTCAACCTTCCTAAGGCCGCGACCCTTGCATACAGTTCCTCATGGGATGGTGACCCCCAACCATGAAATGTTGCTACTGTGATGCATCGTGATGTAAATATCTGCATTTTCCGATGGTCTTAGGCGACCCCTGTGAAAGGGTCGTTCGACCCCCAAAGGGGTCGCGACCCACAGGTTGAGAACCACTGTATTAAAGGATTATATAGGAGAGATGAATAAGAGAGAAAAGCGAGACAGATAATATGATGAGTATGGTCAGAGAGTCTTTTAAGAGGCTGAGCATTTGATATCTGGGAAAACTTTGCGTTGTCCTTAATTGCCATGCTTCATGAACCTTTATTCCTAATTGTGAAGCATAGAAATCGGCAGCGAGAGAGTTCAATGCTCCCCGATTCTACCCCACGATCTCCCTTGAATTCCTTTCTTACCGCTCAGGCCTAGAACAGGATGGCTATTCTTCAGAGAATGAAAACTGAATGAGTCCCGCAGCGTTTCTGTTTGATGTTTTTGGCAGCGATGACGAAAATTCTAGACTGAAATGATACTGGATGAAGTCTGGACCAATTGCCTTGTTAAAGCGGAATGGATTTGCTCTCTTTTTGCTGTCTGGATCAATTCTTAGAGGAGTTAGAGAATTTGGTCTCTCAATTGAAGCAACATCTTGTACTGATAACATGTGAAAGTAGAGTCTGATTGGCCTCAGCAGGCCTCTCCAACTCCCTGCTCATGTGAGCATTCGGAGGGCTTTTGCAAAATAAATGGAGCTTGCCAAGGTCTGCTAAGAAGGGTTCCAGATTCCAGGGACCAAAAATGGACTGTTTAATACTCCCCAGTAAAAAAAGAAAAGAAAGAAAAAAAGAAAAAAGCAGAACCATGGAATTCTGAGTCCCACCTGTTAAATTATTTGTCCTTCTAATAGAAGCAGGAATGAAAGGCATATGTTTAACATCATTTTGGACCCATTTCCTATGGCGGAAAACCAAGGTAAACACATTTTCCTGATGTAATTGTTGATATTAGTTCAGCTCATACGATGCAGGCACAGCTCTGTGAACCGTTTTATTTGAACCCATCCCTGGCTGGAGTTGGACACGCTATTGGGAAAGTCTGGAGCCCGGAGTCTGGGGGCCATGTATCTTTTAGGAATCACCCCGGTCCAAGCACTGCTGCTCTGAAGATGCCCATTGGGTTCCTGGCCCCGGTCCCCATTTCTCTCGTGTGTTTGGGGATATTCATCTCAACTCCCTACTTGGATTAGTTCTTATTTGGCTTCTCCTGAAGAATCATCATTCTCCTTATTTTACATGGATTCGTATATGTGGTTCTATTATAAATACGGGAGATATTTTTCTTTCAGTTCTTTTTTACCTTTGGCTCTCTCTCTCCTTTCTGGGCATCCTTTTTGGTTGCCTATGTTAACAACTCAGTATGTCCCCCCTCCCCCTCCATTTTCTCTATGCTGTATACTTGTATAGAAACATGTATGCCCATATATATGTTTTTACTATTTTGTGTGTTATTTTGAACCCTCTTTTTTTTTTGTATGTTCGTAGTTAGACATGAATTCCCAGAGTAGCATATGGGGCTAGCCTCTCCAAACTTATTTAGTCCATGATGTGGTTTATTTCTTTAATTCGTTTTTTTCCACAAATATTTTGTTTCAAGTTCTGTACTACCCACTGTAGGTATAAAGTGGGTACAGATCCTGACCTCAGGGAGTTACAAGTGCAGTGAGAGAGGGCTCTGGAGGCCCAGACAAGGGGCATCTAGACCAGCCTGGAGGGCGGGCCCTGTTAATACCACCGGGCTCACTGCTCCTCTAGAAGCACATGTTCCAAGTCCCAGTTCAGGATGATTCAAAACCCACATGTCTGTCCCAGGTACAGGGTGGGGGTGCGGGGGGGGGGGCCTCTGGCATGGAGGCAAGAGCAGTGGGGGGAGAATAGAGGGCTCTGCCTTAAGTGGGTGAGACAATGGTGGCGGGTCCTGCCCCAGAGTCCTGGACAACTGGGCTGCTCAGAGTCAGAGAATGAATTCTTTCCAAGTCTGGATTTGCCAAAGAGGGTGTTGGTCATGCATTGTCAGTCCTTCACATGCATGTCCTGGCCTCCCAGCCGGACAGGAAGTGCGCCAAGGGCAGGGACTGTGCCTCCATCTGGGATACCTTTCCCGTGGCACAGACCACGATGCTGGTCAGCGAGGCCTTCATCTACGTGCAGTGCCGCTGGCTGGAGGAATGAAAATAAAATTGTGAGTGGACATTGACACATGAAGCTACATTTCCAATAGCCTTCTCAATGTCCTGTTTCACATCTCCACATCCTACAAACGCTTATCTCTGAAGTATTCATAGTTCTAGAACATTTACCAGCACTTCTCTGGATCTTCACTGTGAGTTTTGGAGGCAGATACCGTTGTCAGCGTTACGGTTTTACATTAGCGCAGACACGCTTGAAGTTTGGACATTTAATCATCCAAGACAGCAGAGCTGTCCCTGGGAAAGCTGGAACCCAAGTGTTGTCCCCGGTGACTTGATCATGACACAGACGCAGCTCTCTTGGCCCTGAGGTGGCACAGGGCTCCTTCAGTTTTCATCAGCGCGGCCCGTGGGCTCAGGGCAGTTTGAGTGGAAAGTTGACAAGGGTGGTGATGAAGTGCACCCTCGGGGTTCCAGAAGGCCCTAGAAAGGACTCCCATGTTGCCAAACACCCATCAAAAATCACAGCGCCAGAAACGCCACTGATGGCAGAGCCATCTGTCAGGCTAAACGTTCCCTGCCTCAGTTTTCCGTTTAAGCCGGAGATGCCTGTACGAGGGGAAGACATAAAGTGGAAGCCATCAGTTAATATCACTGGAGTGTCTATTGCAGCGGTTCTCAACCTGTGGGTCGCGACCCCTTTGGGAGTCGAAGGACCCTTTCACAGGGGTCGCCTAAGACTATTGGAAAAAAACTATTTCCCATGGTCTTAGGAACCAACACACCGCTCCTTGGTGTACCAAAGTGTAGCCATGTAGTTTACTGTTGTCATATGAAGACTTACCCATGCTACACCACAATTCAAGACAAAATTTCATTTATTTGTCATTAGAAATAAATATTTCACAATATGTAATTACATGTTGCTTTTGTGATTAATCACTATGCTTTAATTATGTTCAATTTGTAACAACGAACATACATCCTGCCTATCAGATATTTACATGACAGTTCATAACAGTAGCAAGATGACAGCGATGAAGTAGCCACGGAAATAATGTTATGGTTGGGGGTCACCACCCCATGAGGAGCTGTCTTGAAGGGTCGCGGCCTTAGGAGGGTTGAGAACCGCTGGTCTGTTGGGTTATCACTCACCCTCCTCTGGGCTCTTCGGGAAGGACTCCAATCCTAAAGTGAGGTAGGTCAGTTTTGTCTGCTTGTTTGCCACAGTCGACTTCGATGCCCACATGTGATTCAGGAGAGTAAACCAGTTGGCCACACCGTGGGGAGGAGGTGGAAGGGGATGCTGGGGGAGCAGAGCAAAGCTTTGCCTCTCGATCCTTGTGCTCCTGGCTGGGAGGCTTTGAGACTCTGATCCTGGGAGCTGAGACACCATCCGCATGCCTGAGGCTGCTCCGGGAGGAAGCAAAGAGGATGAGGGCTTCCTTCGTGTTGACCTTCCTGAGAAGGGGACCGTCGGTCAGGCAGGAAAGAGCGTAGCGGAGGCATGTGGTGGGAGAGGGATGCTGGGCTGCGTGGTGTGTGGTTACTCTGGGGGAAGCCATCCCTCTTGATTTGGGGAAAAGGATGTTGTCCTCCTGTGTGAAGGACAGGTCCCCAGCATGGCAAGGTCTGTCCGGAGCCAGCGCGGTGGGTATGTCTGAAGGGGAGGGGGGCAGCGGTGGTCCTCAGCCCTCTGGGGTCCCGTGGATACTCTCAGGCCGCTCTTCCATTTCTTGCATGAAAACAGTCATCGGCGCCGAAGTTCAAAGCCATGGTTCCTGTGTGTTCCTTAACGTGATGCAGGTGGGCCTTCATTGGAAACACCTTCCGCTCCTCCAGCTCCGTCCTCGTGAAAACAAACAGCGGTGCCCTTTGCCCAGGCTGGGAGAGCGGCCGTGAAATCGCCGGGAGCTTCTGCGCACGCCACGGCTCCAATGAGGTCCTTCCACAGGGGTGAGGACCTGCGCATAATTGCAGGGTTCACCACGGGGTACGAGCGGGATCCCACGGACAGCGTGCCTGTATAGGGGCTCCTCCTGTAGCCGTGCTGTGTGGGGTGAGGGATCAGGGCCCTTAGCACAGGCCACAGTGCAGCTATGCCTTGTGGGGGATTGGGGAGGGGGCAGTCTCCTCATCTCTGCTCTGGACAGACTTCACGATCCAGGCTTTGCATGATTCCCTCCGTCCCTTTCATATTGCAACTGCTGTTCGGACATGAGGTTCAGCATGCTGCCTTAGAGACAAGGGAAGACACTGGGATCCGGAGCCTGACTGCCTGCACATGAAAATTAGCCTGTGATCTTGTGTGAGTCACTAAGCTTCGTCACCATTGACATCCAGGTCCTACTAGTACAGTGGTACCTCGAGATACGAGTGCCCTAACATACGAGATTTTTGAGATACGAGCCGTCGAGCGAGCAATTTTTGCTTTGAAATACGAGCAACAGTTGAGAATAGGAGTCATCGCGCGGATCGGCCGGCTGCACACGACCCACCAGTTTACCGAGACTCGAGCGTCTCATAGTTCCCCACGCCTCAAGGTTACGGAACGAATTAAACTTGTATCTCAAGGTACAACTGGAGGTACCACTGTACTTACCTTTTAAGGCTCTTTTGAGGATTGATACATACAAAGGACTAAGTGATGTCTGGCACTGAGTGAACACTCAATGTTAGCTGTTACTATTGATAAAGCAAATCAGGTTGGGTTACTTTTTGTAATAAATCTTACTTATTAAGAGCAGTTTTAGGTTCACAGCAAAGTCCCCTGTAGATTTCTGTGCTCACACTGGCAGCAATGGGAGTCTTTAGGATCCTCTTTTATTTTTTTAAATATATTTTATTGATTTTTTACAGAGAGGAAGGGAGAGGGATAGAGAGCCAGAAACATCGATCAGCTGCCTGCTGAACACCCCCCACTGGGGATGTGACCGCAACCAAGGTACATGCCCCTGACCGGAATTGAACCTGGGACCCTTCAGTCCACAGACCGACGAAACTATTCCACTCAGAAGATAGCTGGCCAGGCACATCTCACTCCTCTGCCTTTGTTTGTACCTTTAACGCCAACGAATCTAAATAAAACATAGAAAACACTAGTTTTCATAGTTGTGATCATGGTTAATGGTGCAGTGGGTTAAATGAGAGCTTCTAAAGCATAAAAGCAAGGTGATAAAATCACTAATGATGTAAAGTAGAACGTACTGACAGGAATTAATTTAAATTTAGGGAAAAAAAAGGCAAAATTACTGAGGGAATGCATAGAATTGCCAGACATGTATGACAAAATTGGCAGATAACTCCTCATTGCATACAGACTTAACGGGTGTGAAGTGATGATTGCAAACATTCATTTCTGACAAATTTGCTTTAGATGATTCATTTGGACAAAGAAGCTACATTAAAAATACACACACACGCACACACATACATACATATACAGTGGTAGGCAAGAATAACAGAATGCATGCCTGAAAAATACATCTATATAAAAAAGCCAAGCAACCGGAACGCTGGAACGACCAGAATGACTGGAATGACCAGTCACTATGGTGCACACTGAGGCCTGCCAACTCTCTGATCTGGGGGCAGCCCCTCCTCCTGGCCAGCCCTGGCCATATCGGGGGCAGGGCCAGCTGGCCAACATCCCATGACCTCTCTCCCCAGCTGTACCAGACCCCTGTCAGCCCCCCAACACCCCAGCCCAATTGGGGGCAGGGCCAGCCAGCCAATCACCTGCCTGGCCTGGCCCCCATCCCTTGTTAGCCCCCCATCCTGATTGGGGGGGGTGGCTGGAGGCCAACTTCCCACTTCCTTTCCCCTCAATTGGCCCAGCCCTATTGGCCCCCATCGGGGTGGGCCAGCCAGACCCCATCTGTGCATGAATTTGTGCACCGGGCCTCTAGTATAAAATAAAAAGTAGGAAACCTTATCACCTCAAACCAAAGATTCCATGAAAGATACTGCAGTAAAAAACTAAAATTTTGAGAAATTGCTCATAGATGCACCCAAATTACTAAGAAGAGCAAAGCTAGTGATAAAAATTTTATTTCTACCAACTTTCCTTTTGAAGTACTTATTTTCAGTTAAATATCAGTTGCTCGCCAAGACCGGTTTGGCTCAGTGGATAGAGCATCAGCCTGTGGACTGAAGAGTCCCAGGTTCTATTCCAGTCGGGGGCATATACCTTGCTTGCAGGCACATCTCCAGTATGGGGCGTGCAGGAGGCGGCTGATTGATGTCTCTCTCTCATTGATGTTTCTGACTTTCTATCCCTCTCCCTTCCTTTCTGTAAAAAAATCAATAAAATATATTTTTTTAAAAATCAGTTGCTCAATGGAGTAACAATGGCATCAGTCCACCTGCGCATCAGTCCTTGGGAGCATAGTGGAGATTCCTTCTGTTCATCTGTGGTGTGAGGCCAGCCTTACTCGATGGGATCCAATGATCTTTCTCCTTCACTTGCTTTGACCGTGCACAGGCCTCTGTAAGCTTTAATGTCTCCACCTGCCAATTCAGAATGAGGGATTTGGACCAGGTGTTCTGAGAGGACCCTTCTAATTCTTACAGTTTCTGAGTTCAGACACTCCTATGCATGCCAAAACCGGTTTGGCTCAGTGGATAGAGCGTCGGGGTCCCAGGTTCGATTCTGGTCAAAGGCATGTGCCTTGGTTGCAGGCACATCCCCAGTGGGGGGCGTGTGGGAGACAGCTGATGGATGTTTCTCTCTCATTGATGTTTCTGGCTTTCTATCCCTTTCCCTTCCTCTCTGTGAAAAATCAATAAAATATATTTAAAACAAACAAACAAACAAAAAACACTCCTATGCACTATCATCCCCAAACCACTCACACATAACTTTGTTGGTCACATTCCCTTCTGTTCTACTAGCCAAGGATCCTTTTAATCATGAAACCATTAGTTCCTAAACCACCAGAGTGACAGACAAGGCAGGGCACAGAGATGCTTCTGATTATGAACAAAAGAGTTGGCCCTGTAGTTCGGTAGTGAAAGTAACAGAAACTAACTCAACAACAATCCTATAAACTCTTATTAATAAGCCAGAAAGATTGAGCTGCTCTGTACTCTTCCATGCCCTGCTCTCAGATTGCCATTTTACCATTTTCTTTTTTTTTTTTTACCTTCTAAAGCTGTCCTTCATGTTCACTGTAACCAATTTTTACCCAGTAAAACCATTTACTACTGTGTGTGCATGTGTCCTACCATATCTCTCTTTTTTCGAGATAATGTTAAATCATGTTTGTGCAAGTATATGACTATTTCCATCTTGATGTTTTGACTTAGAAAGCACAATACAGTGATACCTTGAGATACGAGTGCCCTAACATACGAGATTTTTGAGATACGAGCCGTCGAGCGAGTGATTTTTGCTTTGAAATACGAGCAACATTTGAGATAGGAGTCATCGCGCGGATCGGCCAGCTGCACCTGACCCACCAGTTTACCGCGACTCGAGCGTCTCATAGTTTCCCATGCCTCAAGGTTATGGCACGAATTAAACTCGTATCTCGAGGTACCACTGTACTTTTGCTGTCTGTAGGCTGACCCACTTTATCCCTCTCTTAAAATATGCTACACATCTGGGTGCCTGAAAAACAATTACTTTTAATCTTTCATTGTCTCTTTATGGCAGATCTGGTGCCATTCACCTGTCATTGATGTTGCGTGCTCGTGTCTGAAGGGAGAAAGGAGACTCGGTTCTGGTGATAGATCGTGAGGTACTCACGTTTGCAAAGAAGCATTGTGCTCGCTTCCCTTGACTTGCATGACATGCTGCGTTCTGTTTATGAATGATGTCCTTTTGTTTGAAAATGACCTTGAGAAGTGGGTGGGAATGATGATCCCCATGGATCATACGAGACAACCAAGGCCTAGAGAATTAAACGAACACATCAAGGTCTTGCCTGCGTGTCTGTGTGTGTAGACACGAGTCCACACTGAATAATGTGTCCCGAACCTCCTCTTTCCCAGGAAAGTCCTTCCTAATGTGACATATCCTGAAGGGCAGTCTCTGGGCTGAGGTAACCTGAGAGGAGATGGCAGTCTTCCAAGGAGTCGCTGATCGCCTTGGGTCTCAGGTTCCCTGCTTGTGCGAATGGGAAGGCAAATGGGGTGGGACATTGCAACACCGGGTTATCACTCACTCGCTTGCTTGGGAAAATGTCTCCCGTCCCCAGATTAATTAAGAACTGATCCTTTGGAATTCTGGGCCTGGGAGTGAATTATGAGTGGTCTCTGTGAAGCTTTTTTTTTGTGGTTGCTAACTGGAAACTGTAGAGGAGTGAAGTGGGCGATCCAGCTGCATTGTAAGAACGCAGGTCGTTTTTAATTAATGCCAGACGAAGCATCCGACCACAGCATTTTCCCCTGCTTCGATGATGTCTGTGGTCACTGTAACCTAGAATCCTCCAAATTACTCCCATGTTGTACTAGATGCGGCAGTGATTGAGTACTGCTCGCTGGGGGGCGGCTGGGATAATGGAAACCTCATTGGTCTGTGGAGGAGGCATGGGCAGCCAGTTGGGGGTAAAGAGGTAAAAATCGGATTCCAGGCTGGTTCCTGAGCCAGTGATGCCCACCTGGCACTAAGCAGGGAGTAAGAAGTTATTCTCTGCAACTCAGCTGACCAGTCCTTAGTGCGTGAACAAAGCCAGCATGGCGTGGTGTCATGTGGCCAGGCCACGCTGGAACCCAGGCACAAGAGCACCATCCATCATTGTCCTTTTCGGGGGAGCCCGCAAGGCACAAGGACAGCCAGGTGGACATCACCGTCTTGCAGTGATAGTTGGACATGAACTTAAGGTAGAAAGGGGAGTCAGTGTTGATGTCATGTGGAGGAAACTCCCATTGCACTTATCACTGAAAAGTAGGACATGAAGGAATAGGGACAGTTGTGTTATCATTATACACGTCATAAAGCCTCGCTGATTTGAGTCACTGGGTTGGGATTGGCCTGGTTATAAAACATTTAACAAGAAATGCATCTTGACCAATTTAAGATGCGTTCAGGGTTATAAGGATGAAAATACATCTTAAAAGGCATATTACCTGAGTGTAAGAAGTCCTTCTCAACGCTTGAGAATGTTTATTTTTATGGAGGGGAAACATGAGTCATGCTGGCTCATTTACATGATTAATCTACTTTTCAAGTAGCTGTCACAGAGATAAAATCTAGCCTGACTTATGCCCAAATTATCAGAAATTTCAATTAGGGGAATCTGGATCAGGTACAAAATGGTATACGATGAAAGGAAGGTTTCATTCGAATAGAGTCCAGACAGAGGGCTCTGGATTCAGTATAGGCATGCGATTCAGTTCATAAATATATAATGATATCTACTGTGTACTCAGCGTGAAGGTATGAGAGGGGCAGAGTGAAGCAAACACGCTTTGTAGACAATGTATATAACTGTAAGTAAAGGCAGCCCTGGTTAGTGTGAATAGAGATTAGGGCGGAGATTAGGATGATGGGCGAGTCTGGGATGCTAGACTGAAGAGAGAATGAGGAACCACGCAAAGGTTTTGAGCAGGGGGATAACATGGTCAGAGTTATATGTGTTTTTTAAATATATATTTTATTTATTTTTCAGAGAGAGGAAGGGAGAGGGATAGAAAGTTAGAAACATCGATGAGAGAGAGACATCAATCAGCCGCCTCCTGCACGCCCCCTACTGGGGATGTGCCCACAACCAATATACGTGCGCTTGACCAGAATCGAACTCGGGACCTTTTACTCCGCAGGCTGACGCTCTATCCACAGAGCCAAACCGGTTTCGGCCAGAGCTCTGTTTTAAGGCCAGGCTATTTTGAAGAGGTAGGTAGAGAACTGCTGCAGAGTTTGAGTGAGAAGTATGGTCCAAGAATCATAAACTCTGGCCATTAATTGATGTGAACAAGGAAAACATCCATCCGGGGAGACGTGGCATGATGTTAATGGCGTCAGTCAATGGAGGGGGCTGCTTTGAAGACTGAGTTTTGGACAGTGACTTTGGACCTTTAATTGTGAACCCTTCTGGATTATTCAGCGGAAGATGTTGAATTAGTACAGTGGTACCTCGAGATACGAGTTTAATTTGTCCCGTAATCTTGAAGCGTGGGAAACTATGAGATGCTCGAGTCGCAGTAAACTGGTGGGTCGTGTGCAGCCGGCCGATCTGCGCGATTACTTGTATCTCAAATGTTGCTCGTATTTCAAAGCAAAAATCGCTCGCTAGACGGCTCGTATCTCAAAAATCTTGTATGTTAGGGCACTCGTATCTCGAGGTACCACTGTATATGGTCTTAAATTTGATGAAGCTGGATTTAAATGATACATCTGAGAATCAACTGCATAGAGGTGAGATCTAACTGTGGGAACTGGATCAAGGTAGAATGGATACAAGCAAAGAACTGATGTCTGGACCTTGGGTGGTGAATTCTTTGGTCAGGAAATGGCCCATGTGATCTGTGATTGTCTATGTGTCCAACTCCAGGGGTATGAGTCCTTCCTGAAGTGGCTGAGGATCAAACTGAGTTTTCATGTAAGGAATTGCACAGTTTTTCCTAATCAGTTTGGCTCAGTGGATAGAGCATCAGCCTGTGGACTGAAGGGTCCCAGGTTTGGTTCCAGTCAAGGGCATGTACCTTGGTTGCAGGCACATCCCCAATAGGGGATGTGCAGGAGGCGGCTGGTTGATGTTTCTCTCTTATCAATGTTTCTAACTCTCTATCCCTCTTCCTTCCTCGTGTAAAAAAAATCAATAAAATATATGTATTTTAAGAAAGAATTACATAGTTACACTGTGCAGCCAATGACTAGATTTCTGCTATGCTGACAGGTTATCTTTAAACGCTAATAAAAATGATCCTATTGGTCATCCCAGGCTTTGGTTTCCTTTTCTTTGGCTGTCAGAAATGCACTTTTGCCTCTTGATTTACTGTTAGAAATTTCCTGTGTAGTTTGGTACTGAGCATCAGGGGGTCGGGTTTTGGGATTTGAAACCCAAACAAACCTTTTGCTGCTTCCTATAGCATACTTAAATTAATTTAGAGGTCAGAGGATATCCTGTGAAAATATTGAGAACAGCCTCGCCTTTATTTCTACCGAGATCCAAAAGAAAATCACATTTGCACAGCCTGAAGCTCATTTTAGAGCTTCCCAATTATATTATTCACTGAGAACATGGATGCACGAATCTCAGAATCAATTTCTGAAATAAATATTTGAAAAGATAAGCATGTTTAACTTTGTAAGTTACAGAATATGTGACACAGCACAGCAAAAGTATGAACCCAGATCAAGAATTAATATCAACAAAATAGAATAATCTTACTGACAATTTATTTCAACTACAGTAATTTTTACCAAGTGCTCATTAAGGGAAAGCATAAAGCAGGACAGGGATGTGGGTGGATATGCTAAGAAATCAGACATGATTCCTGTTCTCAAGGAGAGTAGCATTGATGGGTGAGCTTATTTGTAAAAATAACAATAGCAGAGACAACAATAGATTGACTGTACTGCAAAGTGAAATAAGTAATGAGCTGAGACAAGAAGGACCGAGTATAAAGAGGTGGTTTAATTCTGGAGAGAGGATCAGATTTTTTTTTTCAGAAAAGGTGGCATTTGAATGACATCTTTGAGGATAATACTTGTAAGCATGATGGTGGGTAGTTGTGATGGTGGTGATGACGGTGATGATGGATGACTCTGAAAGAAGAGAGTTGCCAGTCATTAAATGCTGATGGTTTACCTGACTCTGCATTACTTGCCAAACAGACTCTGTGTTAATGGTTCAATAGCTAAAGTAGAAGGAGGGTATTTCAGGTGGCAAAAAAGCCTAACAAACATGTGTTGGCATGTGCAGAATGGTGATTTGATGTGTTCAAGGCCCAGGATCACATGGAGGGTTGCAGTAGAGGGAAGAGAGGAAGAGGAGCAGGGATCAGATCAGCGAAGAGCTCCAGATTCTCTCTGAGTCACACCTAAAGCTCTCTGGATACTAAGATTATTTTATTTTGTTGGATGTTAATTCTTGATCTGGGTTCATAGTTTTGCTGTATTGCACCACTCATTCTGTAACTTGCTAAGTTAAACATGCTTATCTTTTCAAATGTTTATTTCAGAAATTGATTCTGAGATTGGTACATCAATGTTCTCAATCAGTAATATAATTGGGATACCCTAAAATGAGCTGCATGCTGTGCAAATGCGATTTTCTTTTGTGGGGAGCGAACCCCGTTAAGCTTAGCAGAACAGGCTTGTGGTATGTGCATCTTTCCTCTCAAACCCGGGGACACATTCCCCGTAATGCATGGCCTGTAGCAGAGCTTTCTCCTGAGGTTTATGAAGGGGAGACCTTGAATCCAGGCTTTGGATGCCTCCAGGAAAGATGAATTTGGTGCGGGCCCAGCAGACATCATTAACAAAGAATGGCCAGTGCATCATGGACCAAGGAAGACACAGGTGATGCTTTCCAAGATGAGGAATTAATTATTTTCTACTATAATCCTCACACTTCCTAAAGCACCTAGACTTCCTCAACTTTTAAATAGGAATTCCACAATATGCCTGAAATAACCTTCAGGCACCTCAATGATTTGCTAACAAAGAATACTGTTTTATTACTTTAAAATTGGACTCATTCTACAGTCTACAGCTCAGTGTGGGAGACAAAATGCTTATTCATGCTAAAGGTGTCTTTATGGGAAAAATGTTCAGAGAATTCCGATAGCTCTGAAGGAGAAACAGAAACAGAAAAATAATGACTCCTGGGAAGGATGTTATATGTTTTTAAACAAGTGAAACTATCTCAGAGATATCAGTTGTGGTCGTTTTTCTTGAAAGTATGTGGTCATTGGGGGAATGAGGAGGGAACATATGTGTGTGGCAGGCGGGTTCAGTCCGCTTGATAGCTCAATGCTCCAGTCCAGTTGGGCTGAGTCCAATTGAGATTAGAAAGGAACAGAAAGGTTTGTCTGCAGAACAATTAGTGGGATGTGAGGACTATTTAGTTCTGGTTGTCAGTTTGGGTAAAGCACAAGCAAAATCACGAACTAACAATGACAAAATAAACATAACAAAACCTTAAACAACCCATATCTGTGTTTTTACTAGACTGGAGAGGCAGAAACATCAACTCTTTGGGACTCCATTTTCTGACTCGCGATGCAGAGAACACTTGCTCTCCAATGTTGAATTTGTATTTCTCCCCCGTGTCCCTGGATATCCTGGGAGCAGAGACACATTCAGCTGCAGGGACCAGACCGGTTTCCTGAGTTTCCAGGCTTCCAGGAGGTTTGGTTTTTTTAATGAAAATGATTATCTTAAAAATTCCAGAGATTTCTAGGCAAGCTGTTAACATGAGAACTGACATTTAACTATTCCCTCTCAAATTCACTTTGGGACAAGCAACAGAATATGTTAAAAACGGGAAAGAAATCTCCGTTGAGATGATGAACGTGCTAGACACTCGGGGAATTTTATTACCGGCCACGTCCATGGGACCAATTGCAGCAAGCATGCGGTGGAATGACCAAACCAAACCCACTGGGAAAATGTTCAAGTACTTCCATGTTGATTGGTAGAAAGCCACTCCCCAGAGCCTCCTGAGTGTGCTCATGCTGTCCAGGTGGATCCCTCCTCTGGGAACCCTTCAGTTTCCCCACAATTCAGCAAACGCTAGGATAATGGGGGGCGGGAAGGGTCTCCAGAATCTGATGTCAGTAGCTATTGTGTGCCAGACACTGACATCCTGTTAAATATTTGGAATACCAGCACTGTGGACTTGTCAGCGGAGATGGTGTCTGAGGAAAGTATTATTATCGTTTAGTGTTCATCTTCTCAAAATAGCATTCCTTTCTTCCTGGGACCTGCTTCTTTCCCACAACAAGCACGTGGTTCTGAGAGGGATGAGAAAGTACACCCATTGCCTTGGCTTTAGTGATCGGTTCAGGGATGAATAGGTACCTCAAGCTATGTCAGTCAGGTTGTTTATTATTATCCTTTGCTTGCTGCATTTGGTCCCATGGACGTGGCCTCTCACAAAATTCCCCAAGTGTCTAGCATGTTCATCATCTCAATGGAGATTTCTTTCCCATTTTTAACATACAGTGGTACCTCGAGATATGAGATTTTTGAGATACGAGCCGTCGAGTGAGCGATTTTTTGCTTTGAAATAGGAGCAACAGTTGACATAGGAGTAATTGCGATGATCGGCCAGCTGCACACGACACACCAGTTTATTGCGACTCGAACATCTCATAGTTTCCCACGCCTCAAGGTTACGGAATGAATTAAACTCATAACTCAAGGTACCACTGTATTCTGTTGCTTGTTCCAAAGTGAATTTGAGAGGGAATAGTTAAATGCACAAGGAATCCACTGGTGCATGGATTCGTGCACCAGTGGGGTCCCTTGGCCTGGCCTGCAGAGATCAGGCCAAAACTGGCTCTCTGCCATCCCCCGAGGGGTCCTCAATTGCAAGAGGGTGGTTCTCGGGCGATGTACCTCAGAATCGGGCTCCGTCCTCTCTGGTTCTGGGTGCGTCACCCAAGAACCACTGCTGCCAAGTGACCACAGCTCAGCAGCTCCTGTGTAGAACATCTGCCCCCTGGTGGTCAGTGTGCATTATAGCTACTAGCCAGTAGGTCAATCGGCTGGTTGCTTAGGCTTTTATATATATAGATTACTTTTATATTTTTAAAATTGATTTCAGAGAGGAAGAGAGAGGGAGAGAGACACAGAAACATGGATAACGAGAGAGAATCATTGATTCTTTCCCACAACTGGGAATTGAGCCACAACCTGGGCATGTGCCCTGACCAGGATTCGAACCCCGATCTTCTGGTTCAGAGGTTGATGCTCAATCACTAAGCTATGCCAGCTTGGCTATTTTTTTTTTTTAATGATAGTTACCACTCTTAAGTTAGAAAGTAGTAGTCTGCACAATATGCCCCTGCCACATGGGGGAACTTGTCTAAGAGAAAGAAAGGAACAGAAGGGGAGCAGAGATAGATAGAGACCCTGTGGAAGTCCTCAGGGTGCTGAGCCCCTGGGTCCACTTGCTTATGAAGCTCTCCATATATCTCATCCTTTTTGCTCTTTACTATATCTCTGATAGGGTGTAATTTGGATTATTGTCACTGTCAACTTCTCATTAATTGTATTCTACATCATCAGGCTAACTAGTCACAGTTGCAAAATTAATTTTAACTTTTTGATAAAGATTTCCCCCAGATAAAGAACCTGGACGACTTGCTCCTTTCCTGCTGTCGTCCTTGATTTACGACAGGAAGTAAATGAGAGCTAATCCCGTGAGAAGTCTGGGTGGGAAGGGGGCACAGCAGCGAGTCCTTCCTGGGGAGATGGTGTTGGTCCCTCACTAGCAGTAGAAGAAGACCCAGAGCTTCTGTAGTTCCTGGCAGAAGTGGCCACACCCACCCGACCCCTGGCCAGGGGGTCCTGTCTTCACCATCTGTGCTGAGACGCAGGTCCCAGCTGACACTCCGGTGTGACTTTATTCACTCCCTGGCTCCATCTGCTCAGGATGTTGTTTGGTTGAGTCTTTTTCACTTTTGCTCTCTTGAACCTGCATGGAGTTTCTCCTGTTAAAATTTCCACCAAGCAAGTGCAGACCAGTTACCCACAAATCCCAACTTCCATCCTACCTCAATGGGAGGAGCCAAATGCAGGAACATAATCACACTAACTGCGTGCTAGACACTAATGTGCTCATGTCACCTCATGTAATCCATGCAACAAATTTATGAGGTTTTCCAACTATTTTATGGATACAGGTGAGAAAAGGTCATGGAGCAAACAAGTGGTGGAGGAATCATTTGAACCCAGGCAGCCTGACTACTAACTGTGGGCTACACTATGAATAAAGGAGGAGACAATTGTCATAAGAGAGCCCTGAGATTTTGGAGCTTCGTCATCCCCAAAGCCTCCGTTCTAACCTCGTCCATTCTGCTGCTTCCTCATAACCCTCCCTAATGCAGCCTGAGCTGAATTTTTGGCCACTTTTCACTTGGAATCAACAAGTCTTGACTGGGGAGCAACCAGAAGGAGACCTGGGAAGACTCCCTGAATGCTTCCGGTGGAGAAGTGAGTACCGTCCACAAGGGGCAATGAGCGATTTCTGTGAGGTCACGGACAGGACAGTACTGCAGACCTTCGAGAGCTTTCTGCATGTCAGGAGGTGGCTGTCGATTCAGAACTGCTTGCTCTGAAATAACTTCACTGTAAGAAAACAAGAGCATTTGAGAGAGTATTTGGTGAATATTCTTAAACAGGGTGGGGATCAGGGCCTGTGGACTACAGCAGGAAAGGAGCAAGTCCATGTATGTTCCTTATCTGGGGGAAATCTTTATCAAAAATTTAAAATTAATTTTGCAACTGTGAGTAGTTAGCCTGCTGATGTATAATACAATTAATGAGAAGACAGAGCTGGAACAAGTCTTCTGGAACACGAAGGACAAACTGGAAAGAAAATGATAAGAAATTTGTGGGAAATAGATTGTGGAGACGAAACTCTACCCAGTAAGAATTCCTAAAGGAGAAACAGTAAGTATGTAGCAGGGAAGAAAATAAAGAAATGGAAGAAACTCCTTGGTTAAAAGAGATGGCAAGAAAAAGAAAAAAAAAAAGTATGGGATAGAATGACAGAAATAAGAACGAATATAACAGATTTGTATTACCAGGGGAAAAATCACTCAGATTGGTTTAAATTAAACTGAAAGTTAATAAGAGACCATTCAGGGTGAAAGAACAAGAAAGGATTTTAAAATTAAAATGATAAGCAATGATGTATCAGGGAAATAAATCAAAATAAATCAGGTAGCTCACATGGATATCAGATAAAGAAAAAATTAAGGCCAAAAGCATTTAGGGTGGTGGTGGGGGTATGTATATCCCAAAGGGTCATTCTATATTGGCCAGTGGACTAATTCACAATGAAAACATGCATTCGTGTGTGTGTGTGTTATGAATAATATAACATTCACATAGGTAGTGCTAATACTTATAAACCTGAGGAAACATCCACAATAAGACACTTATGCTCTTAGACATAACCCTACCAATGTCTAATGTTTTAGGAAATAATAAAAAACAAGGAAATCAAGAATTAGGATGAAGAGGTCTGGGTTAAGAAACCACCTTGAAATTCTACATTAGCAATCCCCTTTATGTCCTTACAGATAAAGTTCCTTCTTTGCAAGTATCTTTGGGATACTTTCAACATTGAGTTATTCCTCTTCTATGCTGCAAAGAATATCTCAATAGGAAACATTACACTGACCACAATGTCTGACCGAAAAGCTGTAATAAAAGGTAACTAATCATTGTTCAGTGATTGGATGGGGCCCTATGTGAACTCCCAGCCTTCCCACTCAGACAATCACGGCCTTGCCTTTGAAGACAGGCAGTGTGTATCGCGTGCTGTTCTGCTTCCCACGACAAGAGGGTCGACGTGAAATAATATCCCCCAGCAGGGGACCATCCAAATTTACTGCAGGCCACTTCATGTTAGTTTTTGGAAGGAAAGAGATCAATCAAATGATTAAGAAAAGAACAAGAATGATGGAGTTAGAAAAAGATTCTCATTCTCCAGCCATCATCTTGCCCAACTCTCTCACGGATGAAGAAATGGAGAACAGGGACACAGATCTCCAGTAAGAATTCCTGTGGAGCTCAGCCTGTGTGGCTCAGTGGTTGAGCATCAACCTATGAATCAGAAGGTCATGGTGAAACCCCTGGTCAGGGCGCATGTCCTGGTTGGAGGCTTTATCCCCATTAGGGGGCCTGTAGGAAGCAGCTGATCAATGATTCTCTCTCATCATTGATGTTTCTCTCTCTCTCTCTCCCTTGTCTGACATAAACCTATATATATATATATGTGTATGTATGTATATTAAGACAACCAGTTGCTATGACGATGCACTGACCACCAGGAGTCAGACGCTCAATGCAGGATCTGCCCACTGGGGTGGTCAGTGCTCTCCCACAGCCAGCCTCCCGTGGTCCCTCCCCCCTGCCAACGGGCCCTGATTGGCCACCATCAGGGCCGGCCAGCCAACCTCCCTACCCCAATCAGCCTGATCAGGATCGTGAGACAGGCCCTGACCACTGGCCAAGCTGGAGGGACCTCACCCACGCACGAATCTGTGCACTGGGCCTCTATACAGTGGTACCTCGAGATACGAGTTTAATTCGTTCCGTAACCTTGAGACGTGGGAAACTATGAGACTCTCGAGTCAAGGTAAACTGGTGGGTCGTGTGCAGCTGGCTAATCCTCACGATTACTCCTATCTCAAATGTTGCTCGTATTTCAAAGCAAAAATCGCTCGCTCCATGGCTTGTATCTTAAAAATCTCGTATGTTAGGGCACTCGTATCTCGAGGTACCACTGTATACCTAAAAACCAAAAAGAATTCCCGTGGATTTATCCCAGGTTGTGCGGCGTACAAAATCTGGCTGGGGGGGCCTGAGTCTCCTGGTAGGGCCACGGCTCTGTGCCTCTCTGCTGCTCCCCAAGTTTCTCCTCAAGCGAGACCCGGGGCCCACCTTGCACGTGTGGGCTGTGGGCTCGGTTCCAGCTGGAGTGACCCTGGTGTGCTCACTCGCCTGCAGAGCCGAGGCTGCTGCTCCCGGGGGACTCCTCAGCTGCCGGCCCCTGCTCCCCTGGTAAGGAGAGCCCGAGCAATGTGGTTGTGATTACCCAAATCGCAGCTCCCCACCTCTGCCAGGTAACCTGCGAAACAACCTCTGACATCATTCCACGCGGAAAGCACTGAACCGTAAACGTGCGTTGGGGGGTTTGTTTCTGGAACGCTCTCATGACCTCTTTTTGTCAAGGCTCATTTTGTTTCCTGCTCTCTTTCCCTCCCCACCCCCCAAGCATCTGACTGGTCCCCCCCCTTTTTCTCCTCTGTGCGCCCAGGATGGGTTGCGCCCTCTGCCTCCTCTCTCTCTGGATGGCGTTTCTGAGCCACACCAGGTGGGCAGCTGTTTTTCCACGCCATCCGGCCAGCCCGTGTTTGCTCACCTGCTGTCCGGCTGGACTGCAGTTGGAGACTGGGCCTCATGAGCGGAGCGGAGAGAGCGGAGATGTAAAAGCTGGACCAACTGCTTCGGGGTGGGAGACCTTGAACTTGTAAACCGAGGATTGTGTGAAACCCAATCCTCCTGTTGTTACGGCATAATCCTCGTTCAGCCATCCTCCTCACCACTCAGCGACAGGCTCACTTCCTCCTCCCTTTCACTGTCAGGGGCGCTGGCATCAAAGCGTGGGTATCTCCTCTCATGTCCAGAGCCCTGTTCCTGGTACGATGCCAGGGGCCGGAGCCTGGTGGAGGCCAGCGTAGCCTCTGGACTGTCAGCTGTGACTGGGGGGATGGTTGCAGAGCTTCTCAGGGGGAGAGGGAGGAGGATGTCTCCTGAAATAATGTCCTCTCAGCTCCTCACTTCTCAGTCTGGGCAACAATGAAAGGAAAAGGATTTGAGGACAAGAAGAGTGCTTAGCCATCACCCACTCCAGAGCCCCTGTTTCAGTGTTCTCTTGCTGCATCACACATCTGCCCAGAAGGTCCTGGCTAAATCGCCACCACCATTTATTTGCTCGTGATTGTGCCATGTAGTGGGATGTGGTGATATGTCACTGTCTGTGCCAGGTGGGTTTGGCTGTTCCCCGCCAGGTGGCCATTCTCTCCCCATACGGTCTCTCGCCATTTCATTGTCAGCCTGAGGGTCTGTATGCAGGCTGGCTTCTGTGAGACAGAAAGCATTCTACAGCGGTACCTCGAGATACGAGTTTAATTCGCTCCGTAACCTTGAGGCGTGGGAAACTATGAGACAATCGAGTCGCGGTAAACTGGTGGGTTGTGTGCAGCCGGTGATCTGAGCGATGACTCCTATCTCAAATGTTGCTCGTGTTTCAAAGCAAAAATTGCTCGCTCGACGGCTCATATCTCAAAAATCTCGTATGTTAGGGCACTCGTATCTCAAGGTAACACTGTATTGGTTAAAGCAAGTCAGAGGGCAGCTGGGAATTTACAGGAGAGGAAGCAGACTGCACCTGTTGGTGGGAGGAGTGCATGAGGTTGCAGGGATGGAGGAGATGGTTGGCACCATCTCACAGATGACCCACCTCCACGCTCCGTGCTGGACACAGAGCTGCGAATGGGCTCCTGCAACAATCAGTGACCCAATGAACTGGCAACATGGGTGCTCCCAGAAGAAAATAACTCACTTTCTTACTTTTGAGGAAAGAATTCAATCCCCTTTCGGACTAACCTGAACATATTAGGAAGTGAGAGGGGAGCAGAGATGAGAAATTGGGGGCGAGATGGGAAGGGGACAATGTATGTTGAGTTCTGCCAGGCACAACTCTGACCTATCAAGTAGGCCAAGTTCATGTTTCTATTTGGATTTTGCTAAAAGGGCTCCCTTTTATGTTTGTTGAGTGACTATTAGTGACCACATCTCACTAAGCCTGTTTTTGATCTGAAGATGTGTGGAGTGAGCACAGGAAAGATGGAGCACGGAGGCTCTCTGTCCCACAGTGAGAGGCGATAACATGAGCAGGATACTTGGGCTGAAAAGAGTGGGAGAAAGACAGGAGAGGAACCTCCATGCTGAAACCCTGGACCAGCACAGTCTGTGAATCCTGTGAAATCTGCCTCAGTCAGGGTGGCCTTGGGGCTCTCTGAGGAGGTGCCAAAGGTCTCTGGCCATTGCTCCTTTTCTCTCTGTTCATTGGGAAGAGGTCCGGTAGAGAATTGCTGGGGTTGCTTTGAGAATTATATTTGGGGGGGGGGTGTTGCATTTATATACAGCGGTATCTCGTGATACGAGTTTAATTCGTTCCATAACCTTGAGGTGTGGGAAACTATGAGACGCTCGAGTCACGGTAAACTGGTGGGTCATGTGCAGCCGGCCGATCCGCGCGATTACTTGTATCTCAAATGTTGCACGTATTTCAAAGCAAAAATCGCTCACTCGATGGCTCGTATCTCAAAAATCTCGTATGTTAGGGTACTCCTATCTCGTACCACTGTACTTTCCTAAACTGCTTCTGGTCCTGGGGGGAAAGGCATCTGAAGATGTGGGCTTAGCTTGGAGTAAGGAGGAGAAATTGAGGCACTTTTCTCTAGTGGTGGCTCAGGGCATGGGGTCTCCTGTGTACCCAGAGTGTGGATGAGACTCCCTATTATGCCTGCTTTACAGTCTTGGAGTAGCAATGCACTTTGCATGTGTAATACATAGTTCTCCCAGACTGGATTACATCAAGTTCAAGCCTCATTATGCTATTATTCATAGAATTTAGTCCAAGACTTCGAAATCCATAGTAGATAAGCTCTTTCAGTACCTTGAGGGATTGTTTATTTGGGGATTTGTAAAGTAAGTGTAAGAATTTATTTAGTTTATGTTGAATATTTGACCAAGGACTTTTAAAAATATATATTTTATTGATTCAGAGTTCAGGAAGGGAGAGGGAGAGTTAGAAACGTCAGTGATGAGAGAGAATCATTGATTGGCTGCCTCGTGCACACCCCCTTCTGGGGATTGAGCCCGTGACACACTAGCATGTGAATTGAACCTTGAATTCCTGGTTCACAGGTCTATGCTTAACCACTGAACCATGCCGGCCAGGTGACAAAGGACTTTTTGATTAGAACTTTAATATCTCAATCTTTGAGTGCATGAGGATCTGCTATGAGACAATACTCGCAGAATTCTTAAGGTGGCATGCCCCAGAATAAAGTTTTATAATGATTTCCCAGTGGAAAAATTGGGGAGGTGATGGTTGGAAATAAGATAGATGAAGTGATAATGACTGATGTTGACCTTACCATGGTGGTCTTGCTGTTTGTACTAGTTTCCCATTGCTGCTATAACAAATTATCACGCATGTCGTGGCTTAAAACAGCACACATGTACTCTCTTATAGTTGTAGAGGTCAGCAGTATGAAATGGGTCAGCAGGCATGTGCTCCTGTGGAGGCCCCTGAGAAGCATCCATCTCTGACTCTGCCAGCGGAGAAGGCTGCCTGCATTCCTTGGCTTGTGGTCGCACATCACTCCAACCTCCGCTGCTGTCATCACGTCTCTTTCTCAGGAAGGCCCTGGTTAATACCTGGGGCCGGCCTAGACCATCCAGGGTAATCTTCCCTTTGTAAGATCATTAACTTAATTACACCCACGAAGTCAAGGCTCTTGCTGTTTAAGGGACATTATTCTCACATAGTATTAATTGCAGGTGTTTATACAATCTGTTCTGCTACACGTTTCTTTCAATAGGAAAAGTGGTATCAGCATAATGGTGATTTTTAAATTTTTTAAAAATATATTTTATTGATTTTTTACAGAGAGGAAGGGAGAGGGATAGAGAGCCAGGAACATCAATGAG
Organism: Lasiurus borealis; assembly: GCA_004026805.1. Taxonomy (NCBI): domain Eukaryota; kingdom Metazoa; phylum Chordata; class Mammalia; order Chiroptera; family Vespertilionidae; genus Lasiurus; species Lasiurus borealis. The sequence continues at coordinate 126,705 of PVJN01000372.1, read as the reverse complement.
AGAGAAACATCAATCAGTTGCCTCCTGCACGCCCCCCACTGGGGATATGCCCGCAACCAAGGTACATGCCCTTGGCTGGAATCAAACCCGGAACCCTTCACGCTGCAGGCTGATTCTCTATCCACTGAGTCAAACCGGTTTTGGCGAAATGGTGATTTTTAATTGAACGCTTTAGTGTTGTGTGTGTGTGTGTTTTTTTTTAAAGGGAGCAAGCTTGTCCTAAAGCAAAGAGAAAAACTTTGTGAAATATGAAGACTTTAATTAAAAAGCTGAAATTCTCACGGAATGCTTTTTATTAGAGCAAAACATGACTGATAAGAGGACTGTAACACTTTATTTTGTTTTAAGCTCTTTGGGGAAGCTGTGAGGTCAAATACTAGGAGAGAACCTGAAACTGGATTTCCCCTACTGTTAAAAACAATGTATTAATTGTTGAAGAGGGTTTACATCTTGGATTATGAATTTCATTTTGATGAAGCTGATCTCTGTTTAGATGCAATCTATGTCTCAAAAACAGAAATTAAAGAAATTGAATTAAGAATTTAAGATGGAAAGTAGGGAAAGCTTTGATGCCGGAAGCAAATACCAGTGGCAATTTAACAACTCTATTTGTATAAGAGTAACTAACTGTTACTATTTTTGTCAGTTCTCTGGTTAAAATTTCATGTTTGGAGTGGTCTGCCCTGAACTTATTTTCCTCAAAGCGCTGCTGCTTTTAATGTGTGGTTTTCCGAAATGTGAGGTCTATCAGGAACATATATGCGACATTATAACAGAAAGAGCTTCATTTGAATTTCAAAGCCACGGTTAATCCACCTCACAGGAATAGACAGATACAGTTTCAGTAATAATTGCTAATTTCGTTTTTCCTGAAAAGTCTCATCAGAGGACGACACTGGTCTCAAGAAGAATGGGAGAACATTTAGGCTATTTTTGGAGGATTTGGACAAATTTTGGTGTAGATTGCCTTTGAGGTACAGTGGTACCTCGAGATAGGAGTTTTAATTCGTTCCATAACCTTGAGGCGTGGGAAACTATGAGACGCTCGAGTCGAGGTAAACTGGTGGGTCGTGTGCAGCTGGCCGATCCTCACGATGACTCCTATCTCAAATGTTGCTCGTATTTCAAAGCAAAAATCACTGGCTTCATGGCTCATATCTCAAAAATCTCGTACGTTAGGGCACTCGTATCTCGAGGTACCACTGTATTTAGAAGAAATGAAGAGGCGTTACTTAGGTAAGAAAGAACGGAATGAAGATTCAGAAAGTAGATCCAACACTCGACAGATATTGGTTGCGTTGGTTCATGAGTTTCACAGGAAGCATACGTGTGATTGTCTACTCTCCACCAAATGGCTTTGATGCTGGCCTGTTTGTTGGGGTCCTTTAGTGTCTCGTGGGGAGCTCTGAGACCTCCAGGATGACAGCGATCCTTTCTTTGGGGGCAATTATGCACCAGGCTTCTGACCAGCCCGTGTTTCCCCATCTCCCTTGGCTGTGTAGCACTCACCTGCCAGGTGATGAGAATTGATGTAGAACAAGCCACCTTCAGCACAAAGGAGGCAGATCCTTTAGGCTGTCTGCAGGGGACCAGCCCTGGGAAGAAATCTAGGCTCCTTTTTTTTTTTTTTTTTTTAATATATTTTATTGATTTTTCACAGAGAGGAAGGGAGAGGGATAGAAAGTCAGAAACATCGATGAGAAAGAGACATCAATCAGCTGCCTCCTGCACGCCCCACACCGGAGATGTGCCTGCAACCAAGGTACATGCCCCCGACCAGAATCGAACCTGGGACCTTTCAGTCTGTAGGCTGACGCTCTACCCACTGAGCCAAACCGGTAACGGCAAGGCTCCTTTCATTTGTGCAAGAGCAATTTCCTTTTAAGTTCAGAAGTGCTTATTCCTAAACCAAGCCAGAGAGAGGGATAGCAGTGGGGGAAGGGGAGACTAGGACTTTGCCTGCAGCCCTTGCCATTTATTTGGGGTGAGTTAGCACCAACTGGGCACGGGAAGCGATGCCAGGCACACAGACCCCCGCACCTCAGGGTGGGAGCAGGCCTGGACCCCGCTCCTCCTGTCTGCCTCAGCGTCGGAGAGAGGAGCGAAGAGGGCGAAAGGAGGTGAACCTTGGCTAGGTAGCGAGGCCAGTCAGAAAATGGGAGTTTTAATTGGAATCATATCCCCAGCGTTTTACGTTTCAAAAGTTGTTAGCGTGACAGAGGGTGCATTTTCTGGTGACGACTGTTATTACTGTCATGCTGACTGCTCTGAAGCTTACATGTGGGCCCTGACGCTGCTGGGCTGGGGGATGGGGGTGGCGCTGGCAGAAGGAGCCTCAGCCTCCCAACGCTCCCCAGGAACCAGCCTCTGGCCGCCCTCCCTGCCTCTGGCTGGGGGATCCCGAGCTTGGACCCCAATCCTTCTCTCCAGCACCCGGCGGCGATGCTGCTGTTTGTCCCCTCCTCTTCCCGCACAGACCTCTTGGATCAGCAGCATCTTCTGCACTGATCCGTGTGGCTCGTGGGGCGCACAGACAAGTCTGCTTTGGGGTCTCTGCCGGAGCTAGAGAATTCCCAGGGCGCCCCGGGCCTCCTTCTGAGAAGGGTCATAGCTGAAAGGCTCCTGACCTTGACTCTGCCTTTGAATGTCCCAGGGAGTCTCCCGAGTCAGTGGGTTGAATGCGGGGCTTGAGCCTCTGCAGCGTTAACCGCCTCCAGGTGATGCCAATGCTGCTGGCGCAGGGGCCGCATTGGGCCAGCGAGCGCTCAGCTGGTACCGGTTAGAGGCAGCTCTAAGCTGCGTATTTATTTTTTTTTTTAGAAAGAAAACTCCAAGGAGAGTCAACTCCAAGGCGCCCTCTCTCTAGGCTGGGCCTGGGCCTGGGCGCTGTGCGGGACCAAGCCCGAGAGGAGGAGAAATCTCACCCACCGCCCGCCCCGAGAGCTCAGGCCTCGCAGGGGAGGTCGGGAGGACGGACCCACGCAGGCAGCCGGCAGTCCCGCGTTCGAGCTCATTGCTGCTGAAGCGCCCACGAGGGCAACCGACTGCGAGTGCTGGGCCGTGGGAAGACCCTGCTTCCAAGTAAGATCTCTCTCTTTTTATACAGAAAAACGCTTCCATTCCTCGTGTGCTTATTGCAGAAGCCAGCGGTTCTCAACCTGGGGGTCGCGACCCCTTTGGGGGTGGAACGACCCTTTCACAGGGGTCGCCTAAGACCATCAGAAAATGCAGATATTTATATCACAGTGCGTGACAGTAGCAACATTTCATGTTGGGGGTCACCACCACATCAGGAGCTGTATGCCAGGGTTGCGGCCTTAGGAAGGTTGAGAACCGCTGGCATAAGGCATCTCCTGTCAGCTTGCTGAGTTGCTGTTTGTTATGCGTGTCTAGGTGTGAGATTTGACTTTGGTTCATGGTACGGCAGAAGTACAATGCGCCCTCTCATTGGTGTAGCATCATTTTAATGAGCAATTGTTACGTGAAAAGCTCGGTGTATCCTATGTTAGATGAGGTCTCGGTATAAATAGTAAAGTTTTCCGAAGATGGAGAACACACACCAAACAAACAAACAAAAAACACACAGGCCGAAACCGGTTTGGCTCAGTTGATAGAACATCAACCTGCGGACTGAAGGGTCACAGGTTTGATTCCGGTCGGGGGCATGTGCCTTGGTTGCGGCCACATCCCTGGGAGTGGGTGTGCAGGAAGCAATTGATCTATGATTTTCTCTCATCGACGTTTCTCTCTGTCTCTCTCCCTTCCTCTCTGTAAAAAATCAATAAAATGTATTAAAAACAAAATAAAACACACACACACAGTGAGGCTGTTCAGAGGCACTGAGATCAGCACAGGGGAGGCGTGGGGAGGGCAGTGCTCTCTCCTGCCCGCACCCCTCCTACTCGCCACCACCCATGTTTGCAGCAGTTCCTTTCGCAAACTAAGTCACCCTCAGAGGGAAAGGGCTCCTGTGTGGGCATCCTGGGAGATGCCCTGCACTTCGGGGAAGGTCTCCGCAGGCCTTGCACCCACAGGAAGGAGCAGGTGGGTGGAATTTAACCAACACAACAGCCTGATTGTAGCGAAATTGCTCGTGAAAATACTGAACTGAGGGATCTCTGCTGATTTCTTTAACTCTCACCCCAGGCAGCGATAGAATTCCGTCAATGCCAATTCAGGAAAAAAAAAAAATAATAATTCTCTTTCAAGCTTGATTGGGTTGTTCTGATAATCTCTCAAGAAGAGCTCTTCTCTGTGGCCATCTAACCACTGTGCGTACACCTGAAACTAATACAGAATAATGTTGAATGTAAACTAATTAAAAAAACACACACACAAATGAAGCTGTGTAGATATCAGAGGGAAAGAGGAGTTGGAAAAAGTGGGGGGAGGGATGGAAAGAGGCTTTGCTTGGGATGAGGGGTGCAGATGCTATTTGGTGGAGTTGTATACTGAAACCTGTGTGGTGTTGTGAGCCAGTGTCACCCGTGATGAATTCAATTAAAAGGAAAAAGAAACAATAAAAAACAACATACTTCCTGCTCTAATCTCAGGGGGGCGGGGAGGGAGCAGGGAAGGAGCTCCCCAATCCTCCTTTGTTGCTTTTATTTATTTATTATTTTTTTAGTCCTCACTTTTGGCCTGTTTTATTTTTGCCGAGTCCAGGACTCATTTAAGTTTGCCAGAGTGAAATTTTCTTTGTCTTTTCTTATTGTGTCACATGTATACATATCTCCCCAGTGCCCCCCTCCATCCCCTCCCAGGCATACCCCAACTCCCCAGTGTCTTGCGTCCATTGGTGATGCTTCTATGCATACAGACAAGTCCTTCGGTTGATCTCTTATCTACCCCACTTCTCCTTAATCTTCCCGCTGTAATCTGACAGTCTGTTTGATGCTTTACTGCCTCTGTATCTATCCTTTTGTTCATCAGTTTGTAATCTTTATTATCCACAAATGAGTGAGATCACCTTTGTTGCTTTTAGAGGGGCTGCGTTTGGAGGAAGGAGTTAGCGTGGCCCTCTCTCTACACATCACTGCTTTAGGCCTCAGCTCAGGATCTGGGGGAAAAGCAAGTCTGCGGTTTCTGCATCTCAGTTGCTGAGAAGCTTTGCAGCGAGGGAGCAGGAGTAGGTGGGAGGGGATTATGTCCTCCTTCCAGGCATCCTCCTGGCCACGGGGCATCCTGGGGATTATCCCAGGGGAAGCCCCCTCTGACTGTCTGAGCCTCAGGGCTTTGGGTGGGAGAAGGGTCTGTCTTCACTGTCCCTGGGAGGAAAGAAATCCCGTTTAGTCGTACTTTCCTTGTAAATATTTCAGTACCAACATGACTGAATACGACGACTTAAGAAGCCGAGCTCGGTGGCAGTCAGCCTAACACGCCTGTCACTCTGTCTCTCCTGTGCCCCGAACATTCCTGCCTGCAGTGAGAAGCGCGAATGTTGTTTTTTCGGCTCGGCTCTTGGCAGGTGTGTAACGTGACTCCTGATAGCAGGACCGCCGATTACATGCGTCTCTCAAACCGTGGCTGAGGCTCTTGGCACCCGGACTGTTATTGCACGTCTGCAGGTGTTTGGTAATTGGATTAATGCAGAGCCCGAGGAATGTCTGCTTGCCCGGCTCCGAGAAACACCGAGGAAAGACCTGGAAGGCACGCTGACAGCCCCGCGCTCCCACGTGAGGTCCGATCGGAGCCCGCATGTTGACAACGAGCTGCTGCGAGCGATCGCCTTCCCCGGGAACGCTGATCCCAGGCTAAATACAATAACAGTGGCCTTGAGAGGCGGGCGGGAAGGAGCCTCAGCCCGGGGTTTGATCCTCTTCCAAGAGCAACGCAGACAACTTGAGCTTAAGCCTTCCTATCATGCCGCTCGTGAGCCCTGCAATCCTAGGTGTTTAATAATAATGATACTTCATGAAAGACCTTGGGAGACAGAAGAGGATGCTAAGCCTCCCAGTGGAAGTGCCTGGACCGCAAGAGGATCCTGGATCATCGCGCTCTCGCCAGTGAAGTCCCACCTCTATTGGAAAAAGACGCAGGCCTCCTGGAATACGCCCCAGCCAGCCCTGAGCAAGTGCTCGCAACGCACCCCACGGCACCGGTGCCCCGTGCCCAGAAGTGGCCGTTCTCGGGGGTCACTTTGTCCTCCTGGATAATTAAAGCTTACGATGCCCTCCGGGAGCAAAAAGCCAAACTCCCGTCGGAGGACATAAAACCTAATGGGTTGGCCTTCTAGACCGACCCTCTTTCTCAGCTTCACTGCTCAGGAGGGAGGTGGGCCGTTTGGAGAGAATCCAAATGGAAGGCAGATAACGGTGGAGAGGCACGTCTTGTGAAGAGAGGCAGAGGGACTGGTGCTGCTTCGCTGACATCCTGGAGGGGTAACTTGTAGTTCACAGGGATTATTGACGGCGGGCGGGAGAGCAGAGAGGGGAGAGGGTAGGGCAGAACCAGTCAAGGCTGGCAGAGCGTGAGCTGGAAGGGCTCGGAAGGCAGAGGAAGTAAGAAATGTGTGTGAGAGAGGAGCACGGCCACAGGGCCACCCATTCCACCAAATGTGCTGGTGCCAACGAGGGGCTAGTCCCGGATGTGTGGGGATGGCCACACGACCGGGACATGTTTTCCGTTTTCAGAGCGTGGTCTTCTAGAAAAACAGGGCATGTGACGTAACACTCTGGGTGTGTGAAAACGGATGGCTGTGAGAGCTCACTTGGGCGCAGGAGGGCATTTCATCGGCCTGGAGCAAGAGCAGGGCAGGTGTGTCTGGGAAGGTGTGAGTCCCCTTTGGAGGACACCAGGCCTTCTTGTGACGATGGATGGGCTTCTGGTCGACCAGCCAGCTGGCTTTCCAGCTCTCAGTGGGGAAAAAGTCATGCAGTGGTACCTCGAGATACGAGTGCCCTAACATAGGAGATGTTTGAGATACGAGCCGTCGAGCGAGCGATTTTTGCTTTGAAATACGAGCAACAGTTGAGATGTGAGTAATCATGCGGATCAGCTGGCTGCACACGACCCACCAGTTTACTGCGACTCGAGCGTCTCATAGTTTCCCGCCTCAAGGTTACAGAACGAATTAAACTCGTATCTCAAGGTACCACTGTACTGGGGATGGAGGATGCTGCTTGTTTGCACCTTTGGCTGTTTGGGGCTGTAGGTGAGCGGAAAGGGAAGTCCGGAGGCCTGCTGTGGTCACCTTGCCATGTGGTCCTTCCATGGTCCGTAGGAAGGAGGACTCCGTGGGGCATGTCGGGAAAAGGAGGCATGGGTAGGTAGGGTGTGGGGAGGAGAGGAGCAGGGACATGTGAACAGAACACAAACAGAGAGGAATAGCAACAGCAATCAGCTTTCAAAGGAAAGGGGGCAGACCGGAGGGCCGTGGGCAGCAGGATCTGCTTGGGAGGCAGAGTGCTCAGAGAGTTTATCGTTCAGATGGTGGTGCGGCGGGCAGGTGGGCTGCCCAAGAGAAGGTCAGGAGAAGATGGGGCAGAGGACTCAGGTGGGGGAGGCAGCCCAGCCCAGGCTGAGGAGGGGCGTTCTCTGTAAGTCATGCAGGAAGGGCAGGCCCAGCGAGCGGGGGAGTGGAACTCAGCAGGTCAGAGGAGGAAGCTCAGGGCAGTGTCTTACAATTTCCCAGGGACAGAAAGGAGCTGGGTTTAATCTAGATCAGCGGTTCTCAACCTGTGGGTCGAGACCCCTTTGGGGGTCTAATGACCCTTTCACAGGGGTCGCCTAAGACTATTGGAAAACACCTATTTCCCATGGTCTTAGGAACCAACACACCGCTCCTCGGTGTAGCAAAGTGTAGCAGTGTATTTTACTGTTGTCATATGAAGACTGTTACCCACGCTACACCACAATTCAAGACAAAATTTCATTCATTTGTAATTAGAAATAAATACTTCACAGTATATAATTACATATTGTTTTTGTGATTAATCACTATGCTTTAATTATGTTCAATTTGTAACAAGGAAAATATATCCTACCTATCAGATATTTGCATTACAGTTCATAACAGTAGCAAAATGACAGCTATGAAGTAGCAACGGAAATCATTTTATGGTTGGGGGTCACCACCACATGAGGAGCTGTCTTAAAGGGTCTCGGCATTAGGAAGGTTGAGAACCACTGCTCTAGATGAAAAAAGGAATCCAGGAGGATGAATGAGACGAAAAATGCTTACTTTTCAATCTGCATTAAAAGGCTGAAAATGAAATGTGCTGTTTGAGGAACTGATTGACCACTTGAAAAGTCTATGATCACATGAATCCAAACGATTGAACCAGAAACGGTTCTCACAGACTGGAAGCTCAACCCCATTAATTTACAGCGAGGAATCTGAGGGGGAGCAGGGCTAATCCCCAGTCACACAGAGACTTGGGAGACAGGACTATCCTTCCATCCTAAAGGGGTAAGGGATGGGGTCCACATGGGTATGAGGGAAGGAGGAGCAACTTCTGTGTGCTCGCTAACTGCACTGAAAGTATTCATCAACCAGGGCATCTTAGAGCTAAGGGCCAGCAGCGCAAGGCATTGTGGGAGAGAGGGAACTTGCAATTCTATCAGGCAGAGAGAGGAGTGAGTTCCTTGGATATTAGCTGATGGAGAGACCACTGTGGTGGGCATGGTCCAGGGAAGTTTTGAAGAGGAGCTTGGACAATACAAACCTGTATGTGTGTGTGCGCATGCATGCATGCATGTGTGTGTGTGTATATGCTTGCATGTGTGAGGGCAGTTAGGAGAGGAGAGGATCATCCACAAGGCACTTGGACACCACTAATTTGGTAAATCATGGCACAACTCTATTTGTGACGCATGAAAATGCATGATTGATTGTGATGGTATAGGCTGGTGGTCAGCAAACACATTAGTCAACAGAGCGGCAAACCGTGAGCCGCGGTTTGCTGACCGCTGGTACAGGCCGATGTTTCCCCTGCAGGCATTTAGGCCCACCGAAAGCTGAGCAGAATTACCATTTCCTTCAGCTGAATCGGCGGAAAATCTGTTCCCCATATCCCTAACTTTCAGCTGGTCTCATTGGTGACCCGGGGTGTCCTGTTAGGTAGCTATTTCTACTTAAGCCGATTGTAATGCTATCGCCCAGGTAACATCTGGAGATCCTTTCAGCTCTGAGGCTGATCTTCTAAGGGGCGTTCGTGTGCCCACAAATGGTTGGCAGGATTCTTGGGGCCAGGAAGGAAAAGGGCCCTCATCAGACTCCTTCTGTTCTTGGTCAGCTTCTTGCAGAGGCCGCTGGGAGTGCAGTGTCACTCTACACTCAAAGTCCTTCCCGGTTTACAAGACATTTGGGCACAGGTGGACTTATTGCATCACCGGCCAATTTCTTCACCTCTTTTACACACTTTATCACGTAAAGCAGCATGCTGAGAGATCTCAGCGCTACCGAAGATGGCAAAAGGAAAGTGTAGCTTCTTCTTTTTTTTTAAATATATTTTATTGATTTTTTACAGAGAGGAAGGAAGAGGGGTAGAGTGTTAGAAACATCAATGAGAGAGAGACATGGATCAGCCGCCTCCTGCACGTCCCCCATTGGGGATGTGCCCGCAACCAGGATACATGCCCTTGACTGGAATCAAACCTGGGACCTTTCAGTCTGCAGCCCAACGCTCTATCCACTGAGCCAAACCGGTTTCGGCGGAAAGTGTAGCTTCTTCATCTGCCTGGGGAAATCTGTCCAAGGACCTTTCTGTAGAGATTCCCCTTCCCCTGCACAGCCACGGTGTCCCTGCCTCCTGACCCACGCTGCCTCACCTTCCTCACCTTCCTCCCCTTCCTCAGGCCAGTGCTGGTTCTGCTGCAGAACTCCCAGCAGGAGGGTCACTGTCTGCAGCCCTTCCTGGGAGCTGGTTTACCAGTCAGACCTCCGGACCTGGGCATCCTCTGGCAAAAAGGGACTAAAATCTGAATTGTAAACAGTGACAAGAACCAAGAATGCCATTTACATACCCAAATTACACCAATAAATATTTCCTGGTTACTAGAGGGTCTTGTAGGATATCTATTGAATAAAGAGATTGAATTGGATCACAATGACCATTACTGATCTATGCCATCAATACAAAGAGTTCATTAAATCAGAAATTCGACTTCATTATCCTCTTTGCGGCTGCTATTATTTCATCCAAACCCTTTCTGTGCGGAGACACGGCAGAGGCGGGTTTTAATCCAGACGCTCAATTACCCAAATCGCCGACGTTTTCCCACTCCCCGCAAAGTGCTCCGGGCACACAGGCTGCTTGTTCCTCCGCTGCCTCGGCTGGCAGAGCGCGGAGGGCGAAGTGGAGGAAATTGGCAGAGCTCCGCTTTCAATCCGCGCTAAGAGCTCGGATCAGTCTTGCTTCTCTTCCTCTGGAAAAGAGAAGAAATGAAAGAAGCCCTTCTTTCCGTAAAATTGGAGCTTATTCTCCTGAGGGGCGGAAGCTTCTGGATTGCAGATGAAAAGGGCTCAGTCTTCTCCGAGAATAATCCGGGACCGGGAGGTGGCGGTGAAAGGCCTTCTTTATAACTTCAAGCCCTTCTCCCCGGTGACCTCAGGAGGACAGAGGGAGGCTTCCGGGGGTCAGGGATCGAGTCAGCAAGAAGCAGGGAGATAGGGAAGGCAATGAGAATTGGGAATGGAAACCTATGCTGTGGCCCCTTTTTCTCGCATCCTGCCTGGTCTGGGCTTGGCGAGGCTTCCTGCTTTCCCTCCATCTTCTCCAAATGGCAGGACCAAGATGGAAGAAGCAGCCCTGGGGTAGAGCTCCACGCTCAGAAGTGACTGTGGACTGATCTATCCATCCGTCATTCCGAAAGTGTAAAGAATTCGCCATGTATGGAGCCCAAGTCCAAGGCTGGAGGACAGAGATGAATAATTCCCAGGGGGTATGCCCAAGGAGTACCCAGTCTGAGGGCCCAGGATGAAGCTGCATCTGGCCAGCACTCTTAAGATTCTGGCTCCATTTGCAGCAACCTGGTTGGAACTGGAGAGCCTTATGCTTATAGTGAAATAAGCCAGTCAGTGAAGGAGAAGCATCACACGATCTCACTCATTGGTGGATCATAAAGAACATTGTAAACTGATGAACAAAAGGATAGAGACAGAGGCAGTAAAGCTTCAAACAGACTGTGAAATGACAGCAGGAAGATTAAAGTTAGGTGAGGTAGATAAGAGATCAACCAAAGGACTTGTTTGCATGCATATAAGCATAACCAATGAACACAGACACTGGGGGGTTGGGGTATGCCTGGAGGGAGGGGGGCAATGGGGAGATATGTATATAAAAAAAAGAAATAAAAAAAAAATTCTGGCTTCATTGGTGTTCAGGCTTCCTTCCTCATTGCTGACTTACTGCTTCAGTCTTTGGTCATGAATCGGGAACATCAGTGTCTTACAAGATGATGGAAATGGATTTAACCTGCATAAGCAAGAGAGTTGAATTTAAATAGAGGCTCAGCCCCAGGGCGGGGCTTAGAGTGAGGCGAGGCAAGCAAGCCAGCAGCTACAGCATAACATTCATGGAGATATCGCTCACAGCGTCACACTAGTGTGAGGTCTTTGTACAAGCCATCTCCACTCTCTGAGGACATGCCTCCCTCTCAGAGTTGTTGAAAAATTAATGGTATAATCCTTATAAAAGCACATTAGAAACTACAAATGATATATGTAAATACATGTTGGTGGTAACAATAGTAATAATGATTGTTTGTGATGTTTTCATTAATCACAATTATATTAATAATAACCACAACCAAAACATTCTTTGTAGTAACTACCACACATTATATTAGAAAATTCAACATAGAAACCTAAGGTCTGGCTCTACACTTGAGAAGAGGCCGTCGTTAAATACAATACAGTGGTGAAGTGCAGAGATATTTTGAGTGATGAACTCAGACCTGAATGTTAATTCCAGGTTTGTCACCTACAAATGATTAACCTCTAAAGTCTCAGTTTCCTTATTTGCGAAAAGAGAAAAATACAGTGGTACCTCGATATACGAGTGCCCTAACATAGGAGATGTTTGAGATACGAACGGTCGAGCGAGCAATTTTTGCTTTGAAATACAAGCAACAGTTGAGATACGAGTCATCACGCAGATCAGCCGGCTGCACACGACCCACCAGTTTACCGCGACTCGAGCGTCTCATAGTTTCCCACACCTCAAGGTGACGGAACGAATTAAACTCGCATCTCGAGGTACCACTGTAGTCACAGACTCGTAGGGTTGCTACTGCGGGTTCAATGGGATAATGTGTGTGACGCTCATCATCCCGGAGGCCGTTGGAGGCCACCACATGGATGGATACTGTGGTGAGGGGGGACTGCAGCAAAACCACTTCATGCCGCAGGCAGACTGTCTCCGGAGAGCCTCTGCTTTTCCCGGTTCCTCAGCTGAGATCGTATCACTCAGCTCTCCGACACAGGATGTTTGCTCTCTAGGCCTGATGTTAGGAATAATTATACCGAGCGTTCTTTCTTTCGTAAGTTTTTCCAGAATTGCTGCTGAGGTGGAAGTACCCCAAACTTAAAGACTTGAACTTTTCCTTTAAAAATAGAACCTAGAAACTGCATTAATGGTTTAGGTCGTTATTGTTTTAGCAATTTTTGTATGTATCTTAGATATTATTTTAAATTGGTGATTTCAAGAATTACTTTGAGCCGAAACCGGTTTGGCTCAGTGGATAGAGCGTTGGCCTATGGACTGAAAGGTCCCAGGTTCGATTATAGTCAAGGGCATGTACCTTGGCTGTGGGCACATCTCCAGTAGGGGGCGTGCAGGAGGCAGCTGATCGATGTTTCTCTCTCATCGATGTTTCTAGCTCTCTATTCCTCTCCCTTCCTCTCTGTAAAAAATTAATAAAAATAAAAAAAAGAATTCCTTTGAAAAGCACTGAATCTCACATCATCCTGACCAACTCCTGACTGCCAGAAGCCAGCTCTCTGCTTCATCCGATGAGACCGGCCCTGGTAATTCTGTTGTGAAGGTAAAAGTGAAGAGAGAAAGGTAAACGTTGCTGCCTTCCTCTTACTCTTATTGCCAGAAGCTTAAGGATGCGCAGGGCTGGTCTGGCCCCTGGGAGCAGGGCGTGGTGGGTGCCCAGATTTAGGAAAGACACATGAGGTTCTGAGTCGGGTTTGAGAAGAAGTATTGTCTTAGCCCCACGAGAGGGACCAGGCTTGGCACTAAGGAAAGGGCCTCACCCCAGGCCTCAGAAGGGATCAGACAGAACAAATGTAGGTGCAGGGCAAGACTCGGTGGCTTAGGAAGGGACAAAAGAGTTGAACACCCACTGGCCCCATCAGAACTGCAGGTAACACAGACACAGCAATAGCTCCTGGCTGGTGCGAAGGCAACAGCATCGCACATGGTAGAGGTACTCACTTCCGCAGCTCAGAATTGCTTTGAGGCACGCAGACATCCACAGGTGAGAATGATTATATCTCATCAAGTTCCCTCTTTCTGGCAGGAGCATCTCGGTCTCTCATCTGGTATCTATCAGTTCCTATTGGCCGGTGCCTAATCCGACTTAGGGCGGTGAGCAGGCCTTGAGAAAGAATTCGGTGAATGAGTGAAGGTGAGAGTATGATGAGCCTGAGGCATGTCCTGGCCACAGTGTCCTAAGAAAGGGATTCTTAATGATGAGGAGCCACCAGGAAGAAGGGGTTTGTCTTCACCAGGAAGAAGGGGTGTGGGCACCATGGATTTGTCCTTATCACTAAAAAGTAGTTAATTAGATGAGTGGAGGGATGTTCTCTCCGTGTCATAGGATGCGTTTTGTTGCTCAAAGAGGATGAAAGTTGAGGACTGGATTGTGTGCTATCAAGAATCGTGTGTTAATTCTTTCCTTGAATTTGAACTTAGAAATAAATGTGTTTCTAATGATAGATTTACATGCTGTGGATTTGTAGCTAATCACCATATTAAACTAATGTGCTTCCCCTTTATTTTCAGCAATCAGTGTACTTAAAACTTAAATTAGAACCCAACAGTGGTGCTAAACTTGCTTTGGTGCCTGATAATTCCATCCTTGTCCTAACTCTATATCATGTCTTTATCTTGGGATCATAGGGTGTTTTATCCCTACAACTGCAATATATTTGTGAGCATTTCTTTGTAGAGATGATGAAGATTTTTTTTTTTTTCAGAAGAATGTGATTGTTGACAAAGTTCAAGAATGCCAGTTTTAATTAGCCTTCTGCTCCCCAGAGCTTACAAGCCTCTAGTGGTCACTAAAGTTGAAGGAATCAATGGCCAGTAGTGATGTCCAGCTCAATGGTCGGCAAACTGAGGCTCGCGAGCTGCGGTTCGCCGCTCTGTTGACTAATGAGTTTGCCCACCACTGGTCTAGCTCAGCCCTCCATTTATTACTGGAACCCCAGCTCCCTTCTCCATCCTTGTCTTGGTTCAAGGGCAGGGCCCACAAAGTGCAGTTCTAGGCAACAGCAGGCTTAGATGATACCTCTTGCCTCGGGGAGATTTCGCACTCACCCATTCTTTTCCGTAAGACCTCTGGCCGGTCAAATACCTCACATTCCTCCCTGCTGCAAGTTCTACAGGAAATGCAATTTACTTTCCTTGCTTCCCTGTGTTGTTTCAGAGAGCTATGTAATACCGGTGAGGTCGGCAGCAAGATAAAAGCCGGAGTTCAGGACTTACATTGGAAACTGGCCAACAGGACTGATCTTCACCTTTCCTCTCTTGCCTTCCCTAATTGCAAAACCCCACCGGGAAGTGGGGGAGACTAGCTGATACCTAAGGTGCTTTCTATAATTCCCCTGACTCTTAATCTCTATCTTGCTTGTTGACACCCAGCAAATTCTGATACAGTAATTTTTCTCCTATCTTTAAAATAAATCATAACACAATCATCATTAACTATAAATTCAGGACATGGCTGGAGATGATTGTGGTGAGCAGGTAGTCATAGCAATAGCAATATGTCTAAAAGGAAACAAAGAGATGAAGTAATTTGCTCAAGGTCTCAAAATACAATGGTACCTCGATATACGAGTGCCCTAACATATTCTATATTGTGGAACAATATAGTGTGAGGCGAGATGGTTTCTTGCATGATTGCTGGGGGAAAAGGAAGGATACAAGAGGTATTATTTTTATTTTTAAAAAGCACAGTTTTAAGAAAAAGACTTAGGCAAGCAAAATGTTCTCTCTGCTTGGCGTGGTGGGACTGCAGGTGACTTTTGTTTTCCTCTTTCTGCTTCTCTTTCCACTTTTCCCCAGCCTTTCTGGAATGAGCAAGCATTGCTTTTGAACCAGAAAAAAAAATCATCAAATAAATGTCATTTATTAAAAATAAGAAGTCAACGCCTACCCTCCAGCACTCAGCCCAGGGCATCTGTGGGATACGCTGCAAGTGCCCTCAGTCTCAGTCGGGAGCTCCACCAGACAGCTACTGGCAGACACCCCCTCTCTCAGTCCCTCTCACCAGGACCCCAGGACAGGCCCAGAGAGATGGGCTGGAAGACAGATTGAGTGTCACCTTCCCTACAAGGCCGAGCCCCTGATCTGATCTCTTACGTCAGACCCATTCCTCCCGAAGAAAATTCCTCCCCCACCTAGAGCCCTGCCTCCGGAGGGGTGTCCCTCATTCCCCACAGGCTGAGGGCTTCTCCTCCTGGGGGGTGCGGTGATTGTCAGCACTGACCTTTCCTTGGCTTCCAGGACACCTCATGCTGGAGGTCCCTTGCAGGCTGCGACATGCTTGCGTTTGTCCGAATTTGCACTGGGTCACACCCCAGCTCTCCTTTGCTGCATCTTGATGAATCAGTAGCATCTTTATGAATCGATAATACATTTTGACAATAAATTAGATGTCAAGGACCACCTACCCAGTCTGAGCTATGGGTCATACTCACCTCTCTCTGTCCTGCTGCGCTCACGGTGTTAAAGGCCCCGTGTTGTAACAGCGGTGTGATAACTAGCAGCGTTTTAACTACCAGTGTTAACCAGCAGGCTAACTGCTTTTAAGGAGCAGTAGCTGTCAGCCTGTAGGAATACAGTGGCACCTCGAGATACGAGTGCCCTGACATACGAGATTTTTGAGATACAAGCTGTCGAGCGAGCGATTTTTGCTTTGAAACACGAGCAACATTTGAGATAGGAGTCATCGTGCGCGGATCAGCCGGCTGCACACGACCCACCCGTTTACCGCGACTCGAGCGTCTCATAGTTTCCCACGCCTCAAGGTTACAGAACGAATTAAACTCGTACCTCGAGGTGCCACTGTACCGTCATCCCATGATGCTCTGACAAGTGCCAGCCTCTTCTCTTTGCCCAGCAGGAGTGCAGCCCCTGGCACACTGGCCGCCTGTGTAGTTGGCCCTGGCGTGGGGAAGGGTGGCACCCTGAGCTAGAGAGAGGCGGTGCTCACAGTGCCAGGCCCGCCGGGGGCAGAGTCTGTGACGCACCAACTGCTGGTGCTCCTCTGAGCGCGTGACCCGAGCTTGGAGGAGCGCCCCGTGAGCACGCGGGGGGATGCAGGGGGACGCTCCCGCCTCCCCTGGGCCTGGCTTCCTCGCCTTTCCTTCGCCCCTTTGAAATGAAAAATAAAGCCACCTGTCAAAGCCGCTGACCTGTAACCCGCGCAGATTCAGGGAGACTTCAAAGTGGAAACTCCTCGGCTCTGATTACATTTCCTCGCAGATGGCGGATTTATGCCCCGAGCTGCCACCTCTGCTCCGACTCCTGTTCTCCGAGCCGGTGAGGAGGATGCACAGCGATATTTGCAGATGAATGAGGGAAACGCCGCCTGTTCTCTCAAACGCCATGGCCTCTCTGAACCTCAACAGAGATACAGTGCGACTTCTTTTATTTTTAATTTTTTTATTAATGTGTTACATGTATACATATCTTGCCATTATTCACACCCCCACTCCCATGCATACCCTCCCCTCCCCCTCCAGTGTCTTGTGTCCATTGGTGATGCTTATATGCATGCATGCAAGTCCTTCGGTTGATCTCTTACCTACCCCACCTTTCCCTAACTTTCTCACTGTAGTTTGACAGTCTGTTTGAACTTTCTCACTGTAGTTTGACAGTCTGTTTGATGCTTTACTGCCTCCGTATCTATCCTTTTGTCCATCAGTTTATAATGTTCTTTATTATCCACAAATGAGTGAGATCCTGTGGTATTTTTCTTTCACTGATTTTTTATGGACTCTGGGCCCTGAAAGACATGTGCCTTTTGGAAGCTCAAACACCCTTTGGGACTTGGACTTTCCTCCCGGGCTATCTGTCCCCTTCACGGTGCTTCGGCTGGTAACAATGCGGACAAACATAGCGTATCACTCCTAGGGTGGTCGGGAGCCATGACTGAGTTACGTAGGCAAAGCACTAAGAGTACCTACCGCCTGAGACAATCATTTTACACGTATGAGCTATTGTTTTCGGGAAGAAATACAGGGCAGCTGGAGGAAGGAAGGTGAATCTGTTTACTGGTGATTTCTCTCATAGCTCTCTATACCCATCGCCTGTTGTAACCTCCTCTGGCAGCCATTCAAGGCCTGCACTACACTGGCCCCAATTTAGCACATGTCCCTGCTTCTCTTCCCCCACTACAGTGGTACCTCGAGATACGAGTTTAATTCGTTCCGTAACCTTGAGGCGTGGGAAACTATGAGACACTCAAGTCGCAGTAAACTGGTGGGTCGTGTGCAGCCGGCCGATCCGTGCGATGACTCCTATCCCAAATGTTGCTCGTATTTCAAAGCAAACATCGCTCGCTCGACGGCTCGTATCTCAAAAATCTCGCATGTTAGGGCACTCGTATCTCGAGGTACCGCTGTATTTCGCTCTGGAAAAGGCTGGCACGCCACCCCTTCAGAGCAGATCTGCCCACCCTGCTCTCTCTGCTTTCCCTGAAACTCTATAAGGCGGATGTGCCGGGCCATAAAGCGCGGTCCTGGCACTGGCCTGACTACAAAGGTGGGGTGTTTTTGACTCATCCTGTGAGGCTTGCGATCCTGCTGCCCACATGGCTTCTCCGCTGCTGTGCACATGTGTCAGCCACGGGCCTGGGTGCACGGTTTCAGCTGAGAAGCATTTACCCAGGAGAGTAGCCATGCTGGGGAGAGATGCTGAGTTCCCTCTGGGGTGTCGCCGCCAGACTTTGGCTAGTGGCTTCCCGGTGAGCAGGACGCTGGCCGGGGGACTGAAACAGTAGACCTGGCCCCGTGCTGGCAAGGGAGGGGCTGTGGTCTCTTATGGATAGAACGCTCATTTGCTTCCCAGCGACAGCTGATTCAGTAGGAAAGTGTAATTCCCCATGTCTAAGGGGGCTGCGTTATCTCCTCTGGATGAGCTGTAAGGCTCAGGCAGAGAACAGGTGTCTGATGCTCTCAGGGCGATGGACTCCTGGGAGGGGTCCATTTGCCTCTTGCTTACAGCCTGGTCCTGTCTGGTACCTCTTCTGGAAGAAAAAGAATCTAGATGGAGGCTGGTTTACTACTGAGTGGGTCACCATGGCCAGGTGGCTACTAGTTTAAAAGTGTCCCTAGTGTCGAGGCCAGTTTGGCTCAGTGGATAGAAAGTCGGCTTGTGGACTGAAAGGTCCCAGGTTCGATTCCAGTCGGGGGCATGTACCTTGCTTGCGGGCACGACTCCAGTAGGGCTAGTGCAAAAGGTGGCTGATTGATGTCTCTCTCTCTCTCGTCGATGTTTCTGACTTTCTATCCCTCTCCCTTCCTCTGTAAAAAATCAAAAAAATAAAATAAAATAAAAAGTATCCCTAGAGAGAGCATTCCCAGGTTATTATGCTCGTAGGTCTGAGGTAATTCTTCAATTCATTGTCCCAAGTGGACTTGAGGATTCCTTCTCTCCCTCCTTGTTTTCGTCTTTCCATGCGGCACTTTCTGTATAGAGGAGAATCATGTAAACACCCCTTTTTTTGACAGTTGCCATTAATCTATTAATAAATACCACTTGACCACATTGTTCTTTCAGTGGAAACACACTTCTTACACGCTTGCACACATGGTAAGCATGATAGCTGTTATTTGTCCAGCGCCGACGATGTGCCAGGCAGTAGGTGACTTACATGCATCAGCCAAGACAGGCGATTCAGCAGACATTTCCAAACTGTGGACTCGGTCCACAGTCACGAGGAAACAGAGAAAAGAGTTCCTGTCCTCAAGGCGCTCAGTGCCGTGGGGTCAGGTGGATGGACAGAGATTTACCGGGAGTTCAGAGCCTGTTGCAGGGGTGCGTGCATGACGTGAGGGCTGGGGGACCATGTTATTGAGAGGCTGTTCTGTGCAGTCTCCTTGGTCATGGAAAACAGTCACAGTCTGGGCCACGCCTGAAGGTCCCATTTAGGCACTAATTCCATCCAAGGTAGAACGTCTTCTCCTTTAGGGACTGAGGTTGATGTTAAACAGTCTTCCCTCACACTTTCAGGGGATTTGGGGGAGGCCCCGTGTCTTCACCCAGGAACTGGGCCTGGTTTGTCAGATCCACTCTTCTGGCAATCGGGGCCTCGTACCTCAACCTGTTCAGCTGTACAAATTACCTGGTCAATCCAAGTATCAGAGGCTCCTGGCTTCTTTCCCTGGGACTCCGCTCCTCCCCCTCCCTCTCTTCCCCCTCCCCCTCCCCTTTTCCTACCCCTCCCCTCCCTCCTCCTCCTCCTCCATATATTTTTATTGTTTTTTTTTACAGAGAGGAAAGGAGAGGGATAGAGAGCCAGAAATATTGATGAGAGAGAGACATCAATCAGCCGCCTCCTGCACGGCCCCTACTGGGGATGTGCCTGCAACCAAGATACATGCCCTTGATTGGAATCGAACCCGGGACCCTCCAGTCCCCAGGCTGACACTCTATCCACTGAGCCAAACCGGTTTCAGCTTCCCTACCTTCTTAAGCCCACCTTGCATACAGTCTTCAGAGCCTCTTTATCTGTTTCAGTCTTTTCTGGGCTTTCAGGGGTCTGTCCATACCTTTCATATGGAAACAGCCCCTTACACCCCAGATCAATGTCTGGTCTCCTGGTCTCATATTTAATCTATGTCCAAAGCTGCTGAAAGTTTCAACACTTGTATCCTAGACCTCTCATAGTTCATAAACACTTTGGAACATACATCCCCTCTCATATGTTTCATTGTTCCTTATCAATCCATTCCAATAGTGCATTACACATGGTAGCTACTCAGCATGTTTTCTGTTTTCTAATAATTTTATAATTTTTAAATTTATTAATAAATACCACTTGGCCACATTGTTCTTTCGATGGAAACATGCTTCTTACACGCTTGCACACATGGTCAGTATAGTAGCTGTTATTTGTCCAGTGCCAACTAGGTGCCAGGCGGTAGGTGACTTCCATGCATTGTTTTATTTTAGTCCTTGCAGTAACTTCGCTAAGAAAGTGGTATGTGGGAGTTGAGGAGACCCCGATGGCTATTGTAGGAATCAGGATGGAAAAAGGTCTAGATGCGAACTCTTCCTCAGTAATGACCTCTGTCCATTGCCTGCTGCAAAGGCCTCTGTCAGGGGAGCAGCGGGTGAGAGGGGAGGGGCTGGGGGTGAGAGATTGGGGGCCCGAGGTTTGATGAGTCCCGTGAACCGCAGAATTATCTTTTCTTCTTTGGCATCGTTAAGCTTTAGACAGAACTTACTTCAAATAAAGTGATAAAAAAAAAGAAGGTCACTGGGCCTTTTTTTTTTTAACTGTCATGTGACTCAGGCACTCAGTCTGAGTTTCACACAGCTGTGTTTTTAATAATCTAAGCCAGATTAAAGGGATCCGTGCTGGAAATGTGTGTTTTATTTAACAACGTGTTACTTGTAGCACTTCAGACACACGTGGGCTTCGGAGTTTCGGTGGAGGAAGCTACGCGAATGTTCAGGGAGCTACAGTTTTCACAAGATTTTATAAATTTTCCAAATTTATTTAAAAAAAAAAAGTGTTGGTAGCTCCCTCATTCCTCAAATAAATGAGCACTAATCAACTCACACAGTTCATTTAATTTTTAAAAAGAGCTCCGTGCTATTGTACTTTAAAAAAATCTTCAGAGATTTCCTGAATAGATCATTACCACCAAGTTGGTACTGCCTTGTGGAGGCCGTAAAACAAACAAAGTCATTAAAAATAATTCGGACAAAAGGAGTAACCTGATACGAGGCCATCCACATTTGGTTAAAAGGACATTTTAAAGTTCTCTTTCATCCTGCCAGCAGATTTCGCAAAGGCCCCCCCCCAAAAAAATGTGATTAATAAATTATCCTTCATAAATCTTACGATAACTATTATAGTCTTTGGAGAATTATGAATCCACATCTGGAAAAAGTATTTTATACGCTACTGCCCGTAAAACAGCAGGCCGGGCCTTTTTACAAGTGCACGTCAGTAAGTAAAAATACGGTACGATTTTTGTGTTCATCCTCTTCCCCTCCGAAACGAAGGGGAAGCTTACTTCATTTCACAGTAAAGGGCGCTAATAAAGTTTATAGGAGCCTCCCTTACTCGGGTGCTGATGCAGTTTTCCTGGCTTATTTAGAGGGGGTTTTCCTATCAGAGCTCAAAGAGGCCTTCTTACCTCCTGAGTTGGTTCGTCCCCTGGTCCCAGGGGATGGCCAGCATCACCGGAGAGAGAGCCGAGGCGAGAGGGGCCACACACCTCACTTTAAAACAAAACAAAAAAAATGGCTCTTGAATCCGATTCCTTTTGTGCGATTTTCAACGCACCGATCTCCCGAGCTAGGGATTCCAAATGCAAGGTCGGCTCATTTTTCGAATTAGACATCTGATTGAACGTAAGCGTCTGCTGTATAACATGAGCGAAGCGCTTGGAGAGCCAGCCGTGTCGCTTGGAAACAGCAAAGACTTTTTTTTTTTTTTTTTTTTTTTTTGGTTTCCAGGCAGCTGTTTGCAATAAGGAGTGGCTGGTGAGGGGCAGGGGAGGCCGCCGTTAAGCGAAGGTGACCCCCGGTTTTAGGGAGCGGGGCCGTCCTGTGATAAAGACCACAGCGGAGGCTGCAGCGGGCCTGCCTCTATTTTCGGGCGGACCCGCGGATACACTTGAACTCGAGTCACAGAACGTATTTGATGGCTGGGGGAAAAGCACCGTGGACGTGCAGAAAGGCAGCCTCGGAGGAGAGAAGACACAGTGGAGCTCTTATTTTTATAAGCATAACCCACAGTCACCCGTAACAATAACACCTGTGGAACGCATTGTCTGTTGTTTGGATTCTGTTAAAGCCACAGGCTGCACTCTAGTACAGTAGACACCAGGCTTGCTTTCTCTAGAGCAGAGATTCTCAATCCTTTAGGGGTCGAAGGACCCTTTCACAGGTGTCACCTAAGACCATCAGAAAACACAGATATTTATATTATGATTCATAACAGTAGCAAAATTACAGTGATGAAGTAGCGACAAAAATAATTTCATGGTTGGGGGTCACCACCACATGAGGAACTGTATTAAGGGGCGCAGCATTAGGAAGGTTGAGAACCACTGCTCTAGAGGGTTTTTTTTAAAAAAAAACAACACAAAACATGGCTGAAGGTCAAGTGCAATCATTTTCAGCCATGAGACTTGGTATCTTTTATTTTTTTTACTTTCATTTATTCATCTATTTTAAATATATTTTATTGATTTTTTACAGAGAGGAAGGAAGAGGGATAGAAAGTTAGAAACATTGATGAGAGAGAGACATTGATTAGCAGCCTCCTACACACCCCCTACTAAAGATGTGCCCGCAACCAGGATACATGCCCTGACCGGAATGGAACCTGGGACCTTTCAGTCCGCAGGCTGACGCTCAATCCACGGAGCCAAACCAGTTTCGGTTCTCCAGAGGGTTTGATGCATTTCTCTCTTGGGCCTTGTTCTCAAGCATCGAGCCCAGATTCAGGGCTCAAAGGGAGGAATCTAAGGAGCAGAGTGGGAAAGAAACTTGTCCGAGGGCCTGTAACCAGTGCAGATCGTACTGGGACCCCTGCTTGCTGAGAGAGGTCTCCCAGCTCCTAGCCAATCGAGTAGATTGACAATGGAAGCGTTGAAAATACTTCTGATTTGAATCGGGGTTAGCTTGGCCTGGGAGGAGTGAGGTTTCTGTTCGTTTAATGGGATCATCAAAAAAAATTCCAGAGTCTCATCTATTGGACAGAGGTAGTTAATGGTGTAACTCGTAGTGTTAAGAAATGACCACTGGCTTAGACCTGTTTGGCTCAGTGGACAGAGCATCGGCCTGCAGACTGAAAGGTCCCAGGTTCGATTCCGGTCGGGGGCATGTACCTTGCTTGCGGGCACATCTCCAGTGTGGAGCGTGCAGGAGGCGGCTGATCAATGTCTCTCTCATCAATGTTTCTGACTTTCTATCTCTCTCCTTTTCTCTCTGTAAAAAGTCAATAAAATATATTTAAAAAAAATGGCCACTGAATCACTATGAAATAGGTAAACAAAGGTAATTTCAGTGCACTCCGGGCATAAGGCAAAAACAGTTCTGTTGTTCTAGGTTTCTAGCTTATTTCTGCCAATCATCAGATGTGCCAGCTTGCATGATTCTCAGAATAATTATGTACCTAAATCTCTTCAGTTTTAAAATAACATTGGGAAAGGTGATTGCAAAGCCACCTGTTAGATAAAAGCTCTGTTAAGAAATGATTCCACGGTTGTTTTCAGAGATCTGTTGAGCGACAAGATTTTCTAATACTTGTTCAAATTTCTAGGCAATGTCGGCAGATGTGACAGTATCGGGCGATCCGGTGTAGGGAAGTAACAGCCATTTATTTACCTCTGTGCTCTGTGGGTGACGATTTGGACTGGGCGCACTCCTGTGCGTGCTGTTGGTTGTTGGGGCGATGGGGACATCTGGGCACATGGTTTCGCTTTGCCTGCAGGCTAGCCCGAACTTGCTATTCTTGTGATCTACCATAGGACCTAACTCTTGTTATTAAAACTCTAGGTGCTCTGTGAATCAGCGGTGATGTGACTTTTAAATTCATGGAAAAATTAGAATAGTGGGAAGCATGCACATAAACATTAGAAATTAGCAATTTTTTATTGTAATAAGGAGGAACATTAATACCAAATGCCAATCATTACTCTATTCCCATTATTATCTCTGTATATACGTATATACAGAGATAATAATGGGAATAGAGTATATATATATATATATATATACACATATACATATATATATGTATATGTGTGTGTGTGTGTGTGTGTGTGTGTGTGTGTGTGTGTGTATGATGATGATGATGGTTTACCCCAAAAAATGTACTGGAAGAATAAAATTTCAGACCAAAGGAATGGCCATTTTACACTATTATTTATCTGCCTAACTTGTTGTCTATTGTTGTTATTACATCTGGCTGGCAGAAACATCAAGAGTGACAGTGCTACCTGACTGGGGTGGTTCAGCGGTTGAGCAATGACCTATGAACCAGAAGGTCATGGTTCGATTCCCAGTCAGGGCACATGCCTGGGTTGTGGGCTTGATCCCTAGTAAGCGGTGGGCAGGAGGCAGACGATCAATGATTCTATCTCATCATTGATGTTTCTCTCTCTCCCTTCCTCTCTAAAATCAATTATACATATGAGCTCCCTGGAGCTGCCCTGGAAGCTACACCATTTTTATTCATAATTTTCATTGACCTGCGCCTTAGCGGCTATTACTCAGACAAGATTCCACGCAGCACTGCTCCTTGGTTGCACACTGGAGTTATAAAAATGTCCACATACTAGAAATAACAAGGCTTTACAACTAAGACACAACCATTTTTCACAAGTCCATTTACATCACAGCCTGTCACCAACTCTTTCCCACCGCTCTTTCATCCAGTTGGCTTCCTCACTCTATATCTGAGTAGTTTCCTTGAGAAAGAGAAGAGAGAGAGAGAGAGAGAGAGAGAGAGAGAGAGAGAGATCACTGCTGCAAATGGCCATCATAAGGCCTTGTTTGCACTGATACTGGGACTGGTTTCCTCACCTCTGCTCCCCCTCTGTTCTTAGTTCTGTGCTTCCAAAGCAATAAAGCAATGCAGGGTTCATGCTTTCTGTAGCCAACCTACTGTTTCTAAAGATGCAATTCTTGCCCCAAAATTAGCCTCAGACTTTGCTGGAGCCAAGGAAACCACCTCAGCAGCTTTCTTGATTCTGTCAGTGGCCACAGATCCTTGGCCCCCTCCCTTCATACCTGTGCCTTCAGGTCGAAGAACTGAGGGGGTGTGCACATGTGGGCTGTTTCATGCAGAATCCCGTGGCCAACCTTGTTATGTAAAGTGATCGCTTATTGCTATTTTTTTGTGAGCACTGTTAATCTGGAAAAATGAAGTAATAGAGCAATAGGTAAACCTGAGAAAAACAAAGGGAAGGAGGCTGTTATGAATAATAGCAAGAAATTTGCCAGTACTACAGTTAACTCCCCCACATTCTATGATGATTTTCTGAGCTCATTTAAAAAGCCTATGTTTGGGAATGTGAAAATTTACCTCTCTCTCTCTCTGCCTCTCTCTCTCTCTTGAATTGAGAGAAACCTGTGGATTACAGCAACCATGTCTGACTGACCTTCATTTGGATTTTTAAGCTTTCTTTGGCAAGGGTACCTCGGTATCATTTTATTTCTTACTTGACTCGGGAAGATAAATAGCTTCGTGATGAGGTGGCATGCAAATCCCTTACCATGCAGAAAATCAACTTCCATTCTCTTTGAAATGGAAGTGCCCTCCACGGAATAGAAGAAAGGCACTAGGAAAACAAAACTGCCTCCCCGAAACAGAACCAGACTCTGAAACCAGTCGTTCTCTGGAGGGTTGAAAATCTTTCCTTTCAAATTAAGTTAGACTTGTGTTTCTACCATTATGGTTTTTGGCCATTTCTCTCCGTGTTCCCAGATGGTCCGGACCATCTGGATCTTTCCCCAGCAAATGGCCCACGTTCCTGAGCAGCAGCCCTCTAATAAAATCAGTGCATGTCTGCTGGTGACACCAAGTAACACAGCTCTGGTATCACACATCCCCTCCAACGGTGCAGGAGCGTTCTGGTGGTGCAGGAGCGTTCTGGTTTCTCCACATCCTCACCGCCACTTGTTTGCTGACTTATGCTGATAGCTGTTCTGACAGGTGAGAAGTGATAGCTCTTCGTGGTTTTAATTTGCATCTCTCTGACGCTTAGTGACATTGAACTTTTATTTTTATTTTTTTGAGCATCTTATATTTCTTTTTTAAAAATATATTTTATTGATTTTTTACAGAGAGGAAGGGAGAGAGATAGAAAGTCAGAAACATCAATGAGAGAGAGAGACATCGATCAGCTGCCTCCTGCACGCCGCCTACTGGGGATGTGCCCACAACAAGGTACATGCCCCCGACCGGAATCGAACCTGGGACCTTTCAGTCCGCAGGCCGATGCTCTATCCACTGAGCCAAACTGGTCTTGGCAGTATCTTGTATTTTTATTGGACACCTGTCTGTCCTTTTGTGAGAAGTATCCAGCCAGGGTCTGTGCCCCTTTTAAAAGTAAATTGTTTGTGTTTTTGCTGTTGAATTATATAAGGCCTTTACAAATGTTGGATATTGATCTCTTACCATTGGCAAATATGTCTTCCCATTCATTGGTTTGTCTTTGTACTTTATTGATGATTTCCTTTGCTGTGCAAAAACTTTTCAGTTTGATGCAGTCTCATTTGTTTATTTTTCTTTTGTTTCTATTGACCAAAGAGATATATCAGAAAAAAATATTTCTATGAGAGATGTCTGAGATTTTACTGCCTATGTTTACTTCTAGGATTTTTATGGCTTTGAGTCTTACAGTTACGTCTATAATTCATTTTGAGTTTATCCTGGTGTATGGTAGAAAAAAGTGGTCTAATTTCACTTTTTTTTTTGCATGGATCTATCCAATCTTCCCCACACCATTTATTGATCAGACTTTATCCCATTGTATGTTCTTGTCTCCTTTGTCTAATATTCGTTGACCATATATATGCATGGGTTTATTTCTGGGCTCTCAATTCTGTTCCGTTGATCTATAGGTCTGTTTTTATACCAGTACCATGCTGTTTCTTCTTCTATAAATTTTAAGTATTTGTTTCATTGTGGTCTGTTGGGTCTAGGATTTGGTGTGTCAAGAGTCTAATAAAAATGGACATAAAGCATGGAAATGCCAAGAAAAACAAATGCTAAATAGGAGCCTGAGCAGGCTAAGATATGCACACAGGCCCCGGGACCTCACCCCAGCGGTGGATGAGGGAGTTTGGAGCAGGTAGGAGAGGGAGCACGGAGCAGTGCAGTGAACTTGCACTCCAGGCAGTGGGCACTCCACGCATGTGTCCAGCTGCAGGATCCGTTGAGATTAATGCGCTTTGATGACCATCCCCGATCCTAAAATTTCCAAGAGGAATCAGATTCTGATGCCAAGTTTCCTGAAAACAGATGGGCAAGACTTTTTTTTTCCTGAAGAAAGAGCACCAAGGTGAAATGCCACATGTCAGGAGAAGGTATTTCAAGCTTAATTCACAACAGGCAGTATGCAGAAGAGTAAGCTGGCCTTCGGGACCTTGTGGACGGCTGCCCTCTCCCGCTGCTCTCTGCAGCTTCCGGGGTCCACCTGTTGGGAAACGCTAGCCTTTGCTGCGGGAAAAGGACACCCAATGATATGTTTTTGCCCTCCGCACAAACCTCTGTTTTCACGAATTCCGTGTGAGATCCAATATGTCATCACTTCTCCTCGGGGCTACGGGAGGGGGAGTCCTCCCAGCGTCTCTGCTGGAAAGGAGCTTGTTTTCACACCACTTTGTGTCAATGTCTCCCGTTTGGAGCTCTTGTTTTCATTGGACGCTTGGCTTTCTTTAGCCCAAACTGCGCATATCCCAAACCCACGAGGTTGAAGGCCAGAGGACTGGGCCAGGGAATAGCCACTGCTTTCCAGATTGATGTCAAAACTGATTGAGGTGGAGATCCACTCCTTCCACCTGCATCAGCTCCCCGGACACTGCCCTTTGCCAGGATGGTGAGTGTCGGTTATACCCATGGCTCCTTTTTTTTACTAAGTCTCGGGTTAGTGTAATTTAGGACTTAAAAGTCACCGTATCCCACTGAACCCCTCATATGCGTGGATTACCACCCACGAGGCTGCAGGCCTGTCCTATGGGAAAAGTTTGAGAAGGAAATAGTAGGGCTCAAACCTGCTGTGGGAGGAGGAGTGCGAATTAGATGGAAAACATGAGAAGCATCTTACCGTAGGTACCTACAACATGTTAGAAATGTTGCTAGGGCTGATGGATAATTGCAAAATTAAAAAATGGAAACAACAGTCAAGTTCCATATTTATATTAAACATCAAAATGATCACAGTTATATTAATAAAATTAAGGTATAAAATGATGCCTCTTCCCTCCCATGGAATTTCTAAGTATTATACACTTGTCAAAGTCAAGTGCAGTACAATGCAAAGAATGCTGATCTTGCCTCCAGAAAATATGAATTCCAATCTAACTTTATTAGTAGCTGTGTGACTTTGGATAAGTGACTTAACTTCTTTGCATTTAAGTTTCCTCAGTAGTAAAATAGCGATAAAAGAAGTAACTTAAAACTAATCTAATGGCTAAAGCACATAAAATATGAGAAAGCATTTAGCTCTATGCCAGGCACATAGAAGACACTTAAGAACAATGGTTGTGACAAAGATTAAAAACCTGAACTTGGCGTTTATACATGTGAGGTCCAGATGGGCTACCTGCACACGAGTGGGGGGAGCATAGATTGGAAAGTGGCATACTGGGGTTGGGGGTGTCCGCACAATGGCGGTGAGAGGTAGTAAGACACTTGGCTTCTCAGAATGGCTGTAGCTTTTAGCTTATCCCACTGCCCAGGGTGCCCTCCTGTCCTTGGCTGTTCCTCCGTTCCAGTCCCTAGTGCAGTGGTTCTCAACCTTCCTAATGCCGCAACCCTTTAATACAGTTCTTTATGTTGTGGTGACCCCCAACCATAAAATTATTTTTGTCGCTACTTCATAACTGTAATTTGCTACTGTTAATGAATCTTAATGTAAATATGTGTTTTCTGATGGTCTTAGGAGACCCTGCTAGCTGTTTGCGACCCACAGGTTGAGAACCGCTGCCCTAGTGAGATAAACAGATGCATCCTCCACCTCTTTGGTTAGGAGCCTTCCAATGCCAACCCATAACTGAACTCAAGAACAATGAGTTTTCAACAGGGTTGAGGTCGGTTGCTATGGAAAAGTTCCCCTGGGGTTAGGTAAAGGGAAGGTGGAAAGATGGTGTGAAGGCCAGTATTTAAGGGAGGGGGCTCCATCTAATGTCATACTTTTTAAAAATATATATATTTTATTGATTTTCCACAGAGAGGAAGGGAGAGGGATAGAGAGTCGGAAACATCATTGAGAGAGAAACATCAACCAGCCACCTCCTGCACACCTCCTACTGGGGATGTGCCTGCAACCAAGGTATGTGCCCTTGACCAGAATCGAACCTGAGACCCATCAGTCTGTAGGCCGACGCTCTATCCACTGAGCCAAACTGGTTTTGGCTAATGTCATCCTTTTGCGTGGACTGCTCCTTTTCTTAGTTCTTCCTTACCCACTTTTCCACTTGGGTTGCTCCATGTTTATTCCTCTTGCCGTGGGTCTCTAGATTTTATTCAACAGATACTCGTTGTGCAAGATCCATAGTGTAACTTGCACCAATCCTCTCATGCTAGCCTGCTCCCTTCACTGGCTATTTTGTCACTTCCTGCAAAGACGAAACCTACCAGCCTTTCCCATGACTAGTTTATGGATGGATCTGCTGTGAGTAACGAGAGAAACTAACAAAGGGACACAGAACCGGGTCTCCATTCCACTCTGCTAGCCTGTCATATCCTTGCCGAGGCTGGTGTCTTTCTGAGCCAGCCAGGTGGGGAGACATCCCATGAGGCAGTGGAAGAGCAGAGGGAGGGGCTGTGATCGGGGAAACAAGGTGGATGGAGGAAAGTCACGGCCACGTACAGGATCCTGGCCATTGGTTATTTCGGACACGTAAGCAGGACTGAGTGGAGGAGCAAGTAAGGTGCTCAGGAGTTCAAAGTGGGAAAAGATGAGCTAGAAATCCCTGTGATAAAATCTGATCTCTGTTCCGGGAGGATGTGAGGTGGCTGAGCGGGGACCATGATCTAGTTTACCTGTAAAATGTTCAATAACCTCATTTTTAGATAGGAATAGGTAAATTGTCTGAAAGGGACGTATTTATACTCAGAACTACAGTGTACCATGCACACAGCACAATTCTTACAGACATCTGAGAAATGGGTGGGCTCATTGGAGCTCCAGAGCGAAGGGAGAGGCTTCTGGAAAGGTTACATGGGAGGTGGTTCTTGAGAGAGGAGTGAGACGTGGAGGATGAGAGAGAATTAAAGCGCTGTATTCTCTCCCGGGACAGACAGCCCGCCTTGTTTTCCCTAAACACCCAGCCCTGGCGCTTCCGCTGACACTCCCTCCGCTGAGCAGCCTCCTGGCTGGTGCACGCCGGTGCCCTCGCCCAGCCCAGCCCCGTCTGCCCCCCAGTCCTTCATCACGCCAGCCTCTTCCCGACTCACCGCTCCTCGGAGCCCCTTTGATCAGCATCACCGAGACAACCACAAAGCACCTTCCGGAGCCCGGGATCTGCTTTTTTCATCACTCCTGCTCCTCTGCTTCTTTTACAGCAGGTGCCACCTAAATCCTCCCGTTTTCCAGATCTTTCTCCTGCAGCCCGAGCGCACGCCTTCTGCTCTCTGCGGACTTGATCCTCCCGGACGGCCTGCCAAACTGTAAACCCCCTCTAATAAGTCTCTTCCCTTCTCGACCCACAATTCCTCATCGTCTGCGCAGAAAGCACAGAGGAAACGTAATCAATAGGCTTTTATAGATCGCTGAACGTTTGCCGAGGCTGGCAGCGGGGCTGTGCCATAGACCCAGGGTTGCCCAGATGTGCATGTCACATGTTGGCATTTGATTTCCTTGGTGGCACCCAGACAGGAATAGGCAGGTCAAGCGGCCACTTAGGAAAAGCAGGAGTGGGTTGCGGAAGGTGAAATGAATTGCCTCTGCCACACAACCTAATGGCAAAGCCAGGACAGCACCAGGTGCTGCTTCTCGGCCACGTGGCCCGACCACCAACACGGCACCTCAAGGCAAACCTGACTTAGGGGATGGACCCTACTATTGTGCTCATGTCAGATGAATGGAGGGTTGGGGAGGATTTCAGTTTCCCAAAGTGAGTAAGTGGCAGAGGTGGGATTTGAACTCGGGACAGCACGATGGCAAGCCCCATGCCCACAGCCATCACATGCGCCAGCCAGGGTTAAAGGAAGGGACTTATTCATTGTGACCTTGAAGCAGGGTTTACACTCATCGGTGGAAGATGGGGTGTCTTGTGCTCGATCTCGGTGGAAGGAGGGCATTGACCAGAGAGGCAGGTGGAACAAGGAAACGGGCATCCTGCGGGCCAGTGCCTGCCCTGCCCTGCCCTGCCAATGGGAAGCTGATGCTGTAGGACAGCGGTTCTCAACCTTCCTAAGGCCGTCACCCTTGCGTACAGCTCCTCATGTGGTGGTGACCCCCAACCATGACATTTTGCTACTGTTATGCATCGTGATGTAAATATCTGCATTTTCTGCTGGTCTTAGGTGACCCCTGTGAAAGGGTCGTTCGGCCCCCAAAAGGGTCGCGACCCACAGGTTGAGAACCGCTGCTGTAGGAGGCATGGGGGAGCAAAGGCCTGCCTTATGCAGAGTTGCAATGCGTGGCTTCCGATGTTTTTTTCTAGTTCTGACTTTCTAAGCTTCCACGAAGTCCGCCAGGGAATCTGCTGTAAGTCAAAAAGCCACATGTAGAAGCTTCTTTCCAGTGTCCTGGGGCTGGGAGAGAGGAAGGTGATGGTTACTGTCTGGAACTGTGACAAGCCACTTATCTTACAGATGCCACTGGTCTCACAGATGATACCCACCGTGTCCTTTCTTCTTGCTCTCTGTCCTTGACCCCCCAAGACTCATCCAAAAGGGGGCACTTTCTTCCTCTCCTCCCCCCCCACCCCCCGTCCCCGATCTCTGTGTAGACGTCTTTAGGAAAGAACAGGACTAAGCACACTTGACCCGTGCTGTGTCCTTCAGCCAGGGCTACCTGAGCGATGGCCCCTTTGCGTGTTTGACTCAGGAACCGATCCAAGATGACTTTTAATCTCCGGCCCACAGGAATGTAGTTCCACTATGTCAGCTCCATCCCGCCGAGTGTTCCATCAACACCCTCAGCCCAGTTATCGGCGGGGACGTTGACCCCGGACGGGGAGTCCCGGGTGGGAGGCAGGACCTGACTGCAGGACGGACCCTGAAAAATGCATGTAGGACAGAAAAATGTGAGTCATGTGTGAAACAAACAAAAGCACCAGGCGACATGGAATTCGTGTCAACAAAAAGCTCGCTGCAAGCTGTTGCTGGCTTCTCAGCGGGGAGCGGACCCTGGCGCCTGGGGGACAGTAGCGGGGAGGGGCTTTCTGCAGAAACCAAGGGGGGTGACCTATTTTGAGGGCAGTTGCTTGCAAGCTCTTCTGCCCTCCTCTGTCCTGCGTCTGCCGCCCCCAGCGTTTGCTCTGTGCTCGGGAAGGTGCTGATGGTGAAGCCTCGTGGTCTGAGCCAGGAGAGTGGGAATCACTGGCCTAACGTTTTGACATACAGTGGTACCGCGAGATACGAGTGCACTAACATCTGAGATTTTTGAGATACGAGCCGAGCCGTAGAGCGAGCGATTTTTGCTTTGAAATACGAGCAACATTTGAGATAGGAGTCATCGAGCAGATCGGCCGGCTGCACACGGCCCACCAGTTTACCACGACTCGAGCGTCTCATAGTTTCCCACGCCTCAAGGTTACGGAACGCATTAAACTCGTATCTCGAGGTACCACTGTATTAGAGAGACAAGCAAAAACAGCCCCAAGGTGGGGCCTCGGGTTGACTTTCTTGTTGATGATAAACCAACCGGTGCCTGGCTTCCTCGGTGAAGGAGGGGCACCAGCAGTCTCAGGAGGCTTCCTGGGCTGAAGGTCTAGCTCCCGGTCCGATGAAAACATCCATCCTGGAGCCATCAAACTGCATGGCCTTTGGGTGTCACCAGCTGGAAATGTTCCCTGTGCCAGTTTCCAAGCAGAAATCCCACATGGTCGTTCCCTCACTGAGACATTTCTAGGCAGAAGACACCCAATACAGTGGTACCTTGAGATACGAGTTTAATTCGTTCCATAACCTTGAGGCGTGGGAAACTATGAGATGCTCAAGTTGCTGTAAACTGGTGAGTCGTGTGCAGCCAGCCGATCCTCGCAATTACTCCTATCTCAAATGTTGCTCGTATTTCAAAGCAAAAATCGCTCGCTCGACGGCTTGTATCTCAAAAATCTCGTATGTTAGGGCACTCGTATCTCGAGGTACCACTGTATATGCATTATTTTTTACAGCAAATTATTTTCAGTCACTGAAAATGCTTACCTTTTTCCTCTCTGGTTCCTGCTGGATGCCCAGACAGCCCCGTGCCATAGACAGCCGTGTGCAATGTACTAAAGGGCATTCTGGCTGTGTCCTGAGGGGGGGGCGCGCACTGCTCCGGGCTGGCTCCCGGCCACTCTGGCTACCAACCACCAGAACTGCCTCCTCGGGGGCAGGGGCTGAGGGTAGGAGGGGAGAGAGCCCTGTGCGGTCCAACTGGCAAGCCTTCTGCATACGCACCTCTCCCTTTACAAGGCTGGTGAGATTTGGGGGGCCGCAGGCCACAGCCTCAGCCCAAGCCCACGGCCACCACACGCTTTCATTAGTGCGGGAGGCGCCCCCACTTCTTGCTCTTGCTTCTCCAAACGGCTCCCGGGGCTCCCTGCGGCCCTTTACAGAGAGATTGAGGCGGCAGGCTGCCAGGCCTGTGGAAACGAGGCGCCCTCCGACAGCATTTGGCTCTATGGAGAGGGGGTATTCAGTTTCATTCCGTGGCCCTTAATTCGATGCATATTTATCGAGTGCCAATTAGCATAATGGGTTCTGTGGACCTGCCCATGGCCTGGGCTCAGGGCAACCTTGATCTCTTCATGCATGAAAGTGCTATGGATGATCACACACTCCGCTCAGGGAATACATGTGTGTAGCGGACCCAGCCCGTTGCCCGGTCCGTGGTGGCCGTGCAGAGAACTGCTGTGCCTCTTATTCTCCTCTTTCTCCAAACGCTCAGGAACATGAATCCATCAGTCACACCAGGAGCCCCTTCCGGCGAGGGCAGGGGGACTGAAGAGGGCGTCTCTGATGAAGATTTCCTCCTCAGGACCGCACTTCCGTCCGGAAGGAGCTGGGTTGTGTTGCTGACTTCAGAGGGCAGGGAATTAATGGGATAATATCTGTGAAGTGCTTGGCACATCATGAGTGACTCATATAGTCCATGCGATGACTGTTGTTTAACTAGAGGCCCGGTGCATGAAATTCATGCCATGGGGGTGAGGGGGTCCCTCAGCCCAGGCTGTGCCCTCTTGCAGTCTGGGACTCCTCGGGGATTGGGCCTAAGCTGGCAGTCAGACATCCCTCTCACAGTCTGGGGCTCTTGCAGTCTGGGACCGAGCCTGACTTAGGGCTTCTGGCTGAGCAGCACTCGCCCTGTGGGAGCGCCCTGACCACCAGCAGGCAGCTCCTGCATTGAGCGTCTGCCCCCTGTTGGTCAGTGCATATCACAGTGACTGGTTGTTCTGCTGTTCAGTCGATTTGCATATTAGCCTTTTATTATATAGGATGTAACTGTCTGTGTATCTATGTATACAGTAGTACCTCGAGATATGAGTTTAATTCATTCCGTAACCTTGAGGCGTGGGAAACTATGAGACGCTGGAATCGCGGTAAACTGGTGGGTTGTGTGCAGCTGGCAGATTCGCGAGATTACTCCTATCTCAAATGTTGCTCATATTTCAAAGCAAAAATCACTCGCTTGACGGCTCATATCTCAAAAATCTCGTATGTTAGGGCACTCGTATCTCGAGGTACCACTGTATATGCATTGACCTACCCTCTACCAAAAATCTCGTATGTTAGGGCACTCGTATCTCGAGGTACCACTGTATATGCATTGACCTACCCTCTACCTTTATTTTGTTATTACTGCTTATTTTCTTGGCTTGAAACCTCTTGCATTCAGGCCATCTAGTTGCCCCTCTCTTCCTCTGCTGTGTCCTCCTGGCTCCTTAAAGATAGGTTCTTCCTTCCTTCATTCCCCAGACATGTGCCGAGCACCTGCTAGCTGCCCACAGTCGCACAGATAGGTTGTTAGGTCACCAAAACTGGCCGCCCCTGTGAGATCCCTGACATCTAGCAGCCTGTGGCTTTTGAGGAATCCAGAGAAGTAAACACATCATTTCCATACCACGTCATAAACGCAGGGGCAGAGGTCAACACGAGTGACGTGGGAGCACAGATGAGGGACGGGCAGCTGCTGGGGCTGGTGGAGGGTGGCAGGGGCAGCTTCTGGCAGGAATGTCTCCACAACTGCCTGTGGAAGGGCAGATGTTTTCAAATTCTTGAGAAAATCAAAGACTTTCCATTCACACTTGCGTTCTTGAGGCATCATGAGCCACAATAAGCGACGGGAAAGCCTAGAGTCTGCTTCCAGACTGCGCTGGGAGGCGGCACAGCGGCGGGCACCCTGGAGTGTCTCAGCCCAGTTGGCGCACACAGAACTGTCTTCTTCTTCGTGACTTCAGGGCAACACCATCTGAGCACTGAAGCCTGCGCTGCAGGGTCTCCCCAGGTCTCTTCACAGTCGGTCGTCCCTGCAGGTCACCCTGCACAGCTGTGTCCAGGGCACTCGTGAGAGAAACCTGGTCAGGACAGAGCCAGCAAGCAGCCCTGTAAATACACGGACAGTGCTCACAGGAAGGCTAACCGGAAGATGAGCCCAAGTCCACTTGCTCCCGAAGGCCCAGCTGTGGCTCTTGCATCCGCCCCTGGAGGACCAGACAGCAGTGCTGATGCTGGAGTGATGAGGAAGGTTGGTGAAACCCGGTCCCGGAAGTGATGCCGGTGACGCAGAAGGCTCGGCCCTCCATTTCCTGCATCTGGTGTAGCAAACAGCTCCCCGAAACATCGGGGTTGGCCTCAGAGTTCATGCCTTGGCCCTCAGCGCAGGAAATGGTCATCATTGTCCCAACAGCATTTCCAGGAATCCTCACGTAGAAGTCTTGTGCCTCCATCCAGGCCCTCCCCTGAGCTGGGGTCTGGACACGCCCTGTGCTGTGTTTCTCCTGTCCCTGTTCCCTGGCTGTGCTTTCCTGTGGTGCTTAGCATCCCTGCTAATTTCCTGTCCTCCTTTTCTCTGCCTCGGGAAACCTTGAAAGTGGTCCCCAATCGCATGAAAAGCCAAACAGCTAACACAGCCTTCAGGATTCACAAAGAACCACATACAGTGGTACCTCGAGATATGAGTGCCCTAACATACGAGATTTGTGAGATATGAGCCATCGAGCAAGCGATTTTTGCTTTGAAATATGAGCAACATTTGAGATAGGAGTCATCGCGAGGACTGGCCAGCTACACATGACCCACCAGTTTACCGAGACTCGAGCGTCTCATAGTTTCCCACGCCTCAAGGTTACGGAACAAATTAAACTTGTATCTCGAGGTACCACTGTATGAGCTTCTGTTATGAAGAACACATTCCGTTCCCACCACCCCACTTTAGAGAAGTTCTTTTTAGCTTCACAGGAAAGTTGAGTGGAAGATACAGAGATTTTTTCCATTTAGCTCCTGCCCCCCACATGCATTGCCTCCCCCATTATCAGCACCCCCAATAACATTAGTTACAACTGATGAACCCACATTGGCACAGCACCCAAAGTTCATAGTGTAGGTTACAGTTCACTCATGGTGTTGTACATCCTATGAGTTCGGACATGTGTATACTGACTTGTCCCCACCCTTAAGGTATTCTCACTGCCCTGAAATTCTTCGGTGCTCTGTGTGCTCACCCCTACCGCCCCAAACCCTGGAAATCTCTGATCTTTTCACTATCTCCATATTTTTGCCTTTTCCGAAAGTCATATAGTTGGATTCATATAGTAGGTCGTCTTTTCAGATTGGCTTCTTTTCCTTAGTAATATGAACTCATTTATTTTCTACTTTGTAAATTTTTAAAAAAAAAGAATGTATTGGGATGACATTGGTTAATAAGATTATATAGGTTTCAGGCATACGATTCTATAATACATTCTCTCTATATTGTATTGGTTGTTTGCCACCTCAAGCCAGGTCTCCTTTCATTACCATTTACCCCCCCTTTACCCTCTCCTCTCTCCCCAATTCCCTTTTCCCTTTGGCAATAACCATGCTGTTGCCTGTGTCTATGTGTTTGTTTGGTTTTGCTTAATCCCTTCCCCCTTTTCACCCAGCTTTATGTTTCCTCCGTGTCTTTGCTTGGCGCAACCACTTTGTGAACTTTCGTGCACATATTTAGATCCAGGAAGGCGGTCTCGGCTCACTTTGCGAGTTCAGAGACTCTAGGGGCTATGAAAGCACCCAGATCAGATCAGTGATCAATACACTTAGGGTGGATGGATAGAGAGATCGGCCCAGTCTCCTTGACTTTCCAGCTAAGGGGTCTCCTGTCCCCACTCTACTCTCTGTTGAAACTGACCTCAAGGAAAAGGTAAAGGAAACTAATTCCTTCTGGAAGAGATTCCTGAGTACAGTGGTACCTCGAGATACGAGTGCCCTAACATACGAGATTTTGGAGATACAAACTGTGGAGCGATCAATTTTTGCTTTGAAATATGAGCAACATTTGAGATAGGAGTCATCGCGTGGATCGGCCGGCTGCACACGACCCACCAGTTTACCGCGACTCGAGCGTCTCATAGTTTCCCACGCCTCAAGGTTAAAGAACAAATTAAACTCGTATCTCGAGGTACCGCTGTAATTGAAATGGACTTCCTCAGAAGGGTCCTCCTTCTACTGTCCAGTATTAACAGTCATGACACTAGAGTAAAATTAATAATGAAATACCAAGTGCATAGCAATGATACCATCAGTTTCCTTGTACAATTGATACAGTTCTAACACCTGGCTTCTCAGCTGATCCCATGAGAGTGATGGTGTAGATGGCAGAATTGACACTGCCATCTTTATTTTCAGGGAAGGGGCCACATTTGGCATGGGACATAGTGAGCATCACACAGTTGACATGCATGCCAGAACCAGGATTCCAATCCAGGTCTCTGACACCAAGCCCATGAGATTTCTCGTATGTAAGTGATCCGTGCTAGGCCATGTTCAGCCTTGGGGCTCAGAGGCAGCAGTGACCACTGGCACTGGGGTCAGGGTAGCTTCCAAGGAGAGGTGTCCCTTACCTCGGTCCCGCGGATGGGCAGGAGTCAGGCAGAGTTTCGGGTGGTGATTATACCCAACAGGACAGTTAGGAGTCTTTCATGTGACCTGGTGCCATGTCAGAATGCTCAGATGGATGTGAAGGGGCTCCAGAGAGAGCTGTGGCCGTGAGGTTCTTGCTCTGGTGCCCTCCTTAGCCTCCTCCTCAGCCTTGGCCCCTCTGTCCAGCTCCGCGTGGTGAGAGCGGCAGGGACAGGGCACACTTCCCGTGACAGAGGACATGGGCGCGAGCATGAGGGAGCGGTTCCTGCCAGGCCTTTCTACCTCCTTCATGTTCCTGTCCCGCTGGTACCTCGGAGGCGGCCCTGGACCAGGCCCTGGTCCTCGGGCGGTGGTCGAGGAGCACCTAGTCCGCAGCAGCCCGCACCGGCCACCTTTCATCCCGCTGCGCTCAGATGTGAGGGACACAGAACAGAAACTGTCTGAAGGCCTGCTTGGTGGGGGGTGAGGGGAGCCAGAGGGGGGGATTGAAATTCAAAGCCAAGGCCCCCATCCACCCTGCTTTGTGGCAGCTCATCAGTTTTCCCGCCTCTCCCGCGCGGGAGCCCGTGCGCTCCGGCTCTCTCGTCTGCCTGCAGCCTGCGCAGCATCTGTTAGCAATGAACGAAGCCGGGTGGCGGGGGCGGGGCCGGGGCGGGTGGGGGCAGGAGAAAGGTCTCTTGAAACAAAACGTGTTTGCTCTCACACACAAAACCGCAGGCCTCCTGGAGGCGAGCGCCCCATGGGCCCCTCATTCTTGCATCTGTAATGAGGAGCATGTGATTGAAAGACTGAGGCCTGCACGGGGACTCGGGGGGCCTCAGCCTCCCTCCATACGAGGGGCTTGGGCAGGGGCGAGAGATGGCTGGTCTAGAGCTCAGAACCCTCTAGTTCAGCGGTTCTCAACCTGTGGGTAGCGACCCCGTTGGGGATCCGACAACCCTTTCACAGGGGTCGCCTAAGACCATCGGAAAACACAGATATTTACATCGCGATTCATAACAGTAGCAAAATTATGGTTATGAAATAGCAACGGTGATAATTTTATGATTGGGGGGTCACCAAAACACGGGGAACTGTATTAAAGGGTCGAGGAATGAAGAAGGTTGAGGACCACTGCTCTAGTTCTCACACGAGGCTTAGGATACTCCGGGCCCGCAGTGCCTCTGGGCCGTTAGAGAAGGAGGCGAGTCTCCTCTCAGCCTCCAAAAGGGGAAGCAGGCGCTTTGGAAAGGGGCTCCACACTCCCCAACCCCCAAAGCAACATCTGATGCTTCGCCTTAGCATTTGAGTCTTCCAGGATCTGATGTCTGCTCCCCCATTTCCCATCCATCTGTATGATGCTTACTTCAAAGTCATCATCCCCAAGGAAACCCAAACTAAGACACATGCTGGTGAGGCCAGAGCCAGAATTCAGAGGCACTAGAGCAGCGGTTCTCAACCTGTGGGTCGCGACCCCTTTGGGGGGTCCATTGACCCCCATCACAGGGGTTGCCTAAGACTATCAGAAAACACAGATATTTACATTACGATTCACAGCAGTAGCAACATTACAGTTATGAAGTAGCAAAGAAAATAATTTTATGGTTGGGGTTCACCACCACATGAGGAACTGTATTAAAGGGTCCCGGCATTAGGAAGGTTGAGAACCACCGCAGTGGAGTATTTCTGGAAGGCTTGACGGGTGAAGGCAGTCTTGTGTATAGAAGGAAACAGTTTCAATTGCTTTCTTGAGCTAAGGGGTCCTTGGAGAAAATGATTGGGAGTCGGCAGGGAGTTGGAGGCCCTTCTCAAGTCCCTTAAGAAGACAACATGGGGGAAGAGAAGAGAGCACGTCCCCCTTCCTTCATCCTTTTGTGGACCTGAGGAGGGAATGGCCTCGTGTGGGCTGGTGCAGCCCCTGTGCCTACCCTGTCCATGGCAGGGCTCGTGGCTGGTCCTGCAACCCTCCACTGGCTCCCACCAGTAAGAGTGAAGGAACCACCTGACTTTAGACTCCTCCCACTGGGATGTGAGGGTGACGACTCTCCGGGAGATTCTAGCCAGAGTTTCTACTTTGAAGACCCTCCATTGCCTTAGCATGCTGAGGCGGTGGGAGGAAAGAGAAGAGAAGTGTAAGTGTAAGATAAGATTTAGTGGACTGGAAGCCTTCCATACCTGCTTCAGAATAAGGAGATAAACACACCAGAGGATAGATTACACTCAGGCAAGGGTGGAAGCAAGACACAAGAGAGGTGTCCCTGATTTAAGGAGGCTCCGGGAGGATGGTGAGTGGATGTGTCTACGTGTCCCCCCCCCCTTTTTTTTCTGGGGAAGTTTTGACAGTGATCTAGCTACAACTAAAGGGCCATCTCTGGCGAGTAAATGAGGTGTCTTGTACCTCTGTAAGCCTGGCCATCACTGACCCACGCTGTGACCCTGGAAATTAAGCCGTTAGTTTCCAAGTTTTCTGCGTATCTTAATTGAGAATGCCATTGCCCAGAGCCCTCAGCAGCCTTGGGGATTAATGAAAGCCTTGTTCACAAATGTCTCAGACTCCATAAAGGTTTAGATCGATAATTAACAAGAAGGAGAAGGCATAAACATTTCAAATACATATCAACTCCCAGATCTGTAACAGCCAATAAGTCTAAAAACGGAGTGACCACAATTTCCCTCAGTGACAGGCAGCCCATACAGTTTCAAAAGTAATTCTTCAATGAGCATAAATTACCACTTGGGTAAACCCTCCATGTATGCCATGGCTATGGATTTATTAAGTGAAAATGAAACTTTTAAATAAATATCTGAGACAAAAAAATGTATTTCCCATCTAATCGGGCCATAGAGGCAAGAGGGTTTGAAAGCGCTCCGTAGCCTGGACTCGTAGAAGAGAAAGCTGATCACGTTTTCTTAGAAGCCATTCTGCTGTGTTAGTCGCTGCCATGAAACCTTCCTCCTCAGCTCTCCAAATACCCGGATTTCCCGATATTAGCCAAGAGCCGTGAGGGCACAAAAGTCACGAGGAGGTTCCCCCAGCTTCTTGGGGGATCGGACAGATCCTGAGGCATCCCATTTCCCTAAGATCTGGATTTGGAATTCCCTCTCAGACCCTGACAAAGCAGCTTCCTGGCCAGATTGCTCCGGCCACACAGTCTTCCCTGTAATGGAAAAAGAGGTCAGTGCTTTAGCTTTTAACGAGCTTTATTGATACTAAAAATAATCTCTGCAAGAGACCAGTGGACCCCAAAATACAAAATGAAAAGGGCACATCAGCAGCCTAACCAGCCCCACAAATGCTTGATGGTGTTCCCTGTGGTGTAGACAGCAACACTCAATGGACACTGCTGGTCTCTCCACAATCATTTTGTCCCTTCTCTACTGGGTTTAAGCCCTAGATTACATTCAATCCATCAAGGTCATTCCTATTTCTCTTGCTAAAGAAGGTTGTGAGAACTCAGGTCTAAGCTGATCACCACATGGCATTCTCCATTGATAAGCATTGGTTCATAAATGGGCCAGAAACATACTTTCAAGCAATCCTATATAATAGAAGGCTGATATGCAGACTGACCTAACTGTGGACTGACCGGTCTCTATGACACACACTGACCACCAGGGCACAGACGTTCAATGTAGGAGCTTCCCCCTGGTGGTCAGTGCGCTCCCACAGAGGGACCGCTACTCAGCCAGAAGCTGGGCTCACAGCTAGGGAGAGCAGCGGAGGTAGTGGGGACCTCTTCTATTTCTGCAGCAGCGCTAAGGACCCCTTGTGGGGATGTCCTAAGCTGATAGTTGGACATCCCTGGAGAGGTCCCGAACTGTGAGTGGGTGCATGTTGGGCTGAGAGATCCCCACATCCCCCTCAGTGCACAAATGTCATGCACTGGCCCTCTAGTGAGATATAAGAGGCTATATTTTATGGGAATTTTGATAAAACTTTCCTTGATCATAAAAAAACAAAACCCTCAGGAAGATATGGTCTCTCACTTCCATTGGTGAGAATGAGGAGGCATTGTATTGGTTGCCATCCTATTATGACAAAGGGAACCAGCCTTAGAATAAAACTGAGTCTATAGAAGAGAGAACAGTGATAAGAAAAGAAAAGGCCCTTGATGACCTCATAGAGGGACTAGGTTAATTTCCTTTCCCATTTGGAAGTTCAAGTTCTAACATGAGGATTTCAAGGACTATGAGAGTTGGGATATCTCATAGACTGTTGACTCTTTCAGTCTGATTCTAGAGAAAGATGTCAGGGTTGGAAATAAGAATTACACTATATTGTTGTATACAGTGGCTAGAGTTAATGTGCTTATATTTCCTTAAGTATTTTTCATTACTGCTTTTATCTACTTACTCTGGATTTACTTTGCTTTTATGTTTTAGCCTCTTAAAGTGGAACTGTAGGCCACTGATTTTAGATCTTTCTTTAGATCTATCTAGGAGTATTCAAGCTATATGTTTTCTTCTAAGCACTGATTTAGGTGAATCTCACAAATTTGGACATATTGTGCACTTTTTGCCAGTTCACTAAATCCTCTTTTATTGTGTCTAGTCTAGAGGTTGTGTTTTAGTCTAGAT
Organism: Lasiurus borealis; assembly: GCA_004026805.1. Classification (NCBI taxonomy): domain Eukaryota; kingdom Metazoa; phylum Chordata; class Mammalia; order Chiroptera; family Vespertilionidae; genus Lasiurus; species Lasiurus borealis. The sequence goes on along the minus strand of PVJN01000372.1, from coordinate 83,778 downwards.
TTTGTGTTTTTCTCACTTTCATGGCTCTATTTCAAACTCCTGTTGTTGTTTTTTTTTTTTTTTTTACCAATTTTTTCATTTTTTGTTCATTTTTATAGAAATGATTCTTTTATCTCTTTGATGTTACTACACGTGCTTATTTTGTAAATTTTTTCAGACTCAGAAAGTTAATTTCATCGAGGAACACTCTTAATGACGTCTGACTCCCTTTCTCCACATACAATTTATCTGTGCATTTTCAATGCAGTCTCAGGTGGCTGTGAAAGTTTATGTTCCTCCTCTTCCCATCCGTGCGTGTCCTCCCTGTTGCCTACAGTTTACGGCTGTCACCTCATCGCTTTTCGGAACCTGCAGAGCGGCCGCACACATCCTGATGACAAGTTAGCACTCCTTCCCCTGTGGCAGTTTGTGGAAATGACACGTCTGCTCCCTGAGGCGGCGGGAAACTCGATTCTGTGTCTGGTCTTTGTGTTCACCTGCGTCCCTATGACCACAGCTTCCTCTGAGCCTAAGCCCTCGGCAGAATCAACAATAGCTGCTTTTGTGTCACGGTGGGGAATTCCCCCACTGAATCTCGCTTTTGTCTCCCAGTTCCTCTGGAGCATGCTTAGTCCGTATTGCCCCCCCC
>PVJN01000372.1:18127-83050 GCA_004026805.1 Lasiurus borealis | reverse complement strand
TCTTTCAACAAATATTTATGGCCTGCCATGTTCCAGGAACTCCGATAGTTTCTGGAGCTACAGAGTTCATTAAACCCTGGTCCCTCAAGGGGCTTGCATTGAAGTTGGAGCTCTCTCGCTGTTTGGTACGGAGCACAGAGCTCGAAAACTATTCACTAGGATACACATCTATTCTTTATTCGGTACCCAAACAATGAGACAATCCTTGTTTAAATATTTTTTCGAACTTGCATTTGAAAGTACTTGTTCCATAAAACATTCCTGCGTATGGAGAGCTTGGTTTTATGAGGAGTGGGATTTTTTTTTATGCAGATTTTCTTTGTAAATCTGGAGTCACTGATGAAGTGGCAAGGGTGGGAAATTTAGTGGGTGGCAGGAAGATATACAAAACATCTTTGGGAGTTGCCAAAACCAATGCGAACAAGATGTTCACTATCAGAGCGCTCAGCGTTTGGATCTATAAAAGTGCTGTGGTTATGTCTAGGACCAAGAGGCAGTGCTTTTTATTTTACTGTAATTTTGCAGATTGTGCCATTGGCAACATGACTTATCATACCATTCTTTTGGCAAGATGAAACAAACTATGTCTGGTTCTACTTCATTCTGCAGCAGATTAACTCAGTTGCTGGGAGTTTAGGGCCAACGAACTTGGTTGTATTTCTACTTTCCAATTAAACATCAGTCACCTTCACATAAAGAAAGGGGTTGGGGGCTCTTCTTTGCCTGTAGATACCACATAATACCAGTTCCCACGGTTACACTGTGTGGCCCTCAGAAGCCTTAGGGACAGCCAGTGCGAGGTTGGTTTCTCCAATCACCTCTTCCAAAGGAGTAATTCAACATTTATTATACAACTAGGGGCCTGTTGCAGGAAGATTCCTGCAAGAATAGGACTCCCTTCAGCCATCTCCACTGCCCTACCTGCTTCCCTCCCTTCTCCACCATCTTGTTTGCTTCTCCGCAGCTTTGCTCCCTTCTGCAGTGCTTGGCTTCCTCTACACTGTCTGCAGTCTTGCTCTGCACCTGAATATGCAAACAAACCACCATCTTGGTTGGATTAATTTGCATACTTGCTCCTGATTGGTTGGTGGGTGTGGCTTGTGGGCATAGCAGAGGTATGGTCAATTTGCATCTTTCTCTTTTTTTAAAATATATTTTATTGTTTTTTTACAGAGAGGAAGGGAGAGAGAAAGTCAGAAACATCGATGAGAGAGAGACATCGATCAGCTACCTCCTGCACACCCCACAGTGGAGATGTGCCCGAAAGCAAGGTACATGCCCCCAACCGGAATCGAACCCAGGACCCTTCAGTCCGTAAGCCGACACTCTACCCACTGAGCCAAACCGGTCTCAGCGCATCTTTCTCTTTTATTAGCTAGGATGACTTTATTAGTCTAGTTGCCATAAGTTTTGTGAAGTGAACCTTGGAAGCACTGCAGAGTAATGCCTACCCAAATGGAACCCAGGTCAGTGGGCAACTTCCATCAGTGAAGATGAGCAAGTCTGGCCCCAAGGTCTAACTCTGCCTTGATTTACCCTCCCACCCCCCCATACTTATACCGACAGAACAAATTCACTCTTCTGCAAAATATGGTGCTGGTTGCTATTGAATTCTTGTGTCCTAGCCATCCTGTATGCATTAGACCTCTTCACATGGACGACAGAAAGGAAGTCTGCCAAGGAGCAGGCCCCTTGTGTCTGCTTTTCTAAATATTACTCAGAGTTGTGGACATGCCCTCAGGCCTCGTTTTTCTTAAGAATTCACAGTTTTTGCAGTTGTCTTAGGTTGAGAAAATGACATTACTCAGCCATACCAGCTTCTTGCCAAGATCTTCCATAAAATGCATAATAAAGCAGCATTTAAAATTTTTCATTAATTTTATGGTTGATACTATTACAGAAGCCTGCCCTTTATCCACCCTGACCCAGCCTATGCCCCCCCTTCCTCTGGCCATCACCACACTGTTGTCTGTGTCTATGGGTATACATATATGTTTCTTGCTTAATACCTTCACCTCTTTACATCCAGTCCTCCTCCTCCCACCCTTCTGACAGCTACCAGTCTGTTACATGTTTCTGTGCCTATGTCCTGTTTTGTTTTTAAGTTTATTTTCTTCATTACATTTCATATATAAGTGTTGATCTTTTCAAAGCACCAGCTCTTGGTTTCATTGATCTTTGCTTTATTTTTTTAGCCTCTATGTCATTTATTTTCACTCTGATCTTTATTCTTTCTTTCCTTCTGCTTACTCTGGGATTTGTTTGTTGTTCTTTTTCTGGTTCTTTTAGGTGTCAGGTTCGATTGTTCATTTGAGATTTTTGCTGCTTCTTCATGGAGACCTGTAACACTAGGCACTTTCCTCTCAGGACCGCTTCCACTATATCCCATAGATTTTGGGTTCTTGTGGGTTTTTTTTCATTTGTGCCATGTAATTTTTTACTTCTTCCTTGATCTCATTGTTAACCCATTTATTGTTCAGTAACATGCTATTTTGTCTTCCATGTGTTTGAATGCTTTTCAGTTGTTATAGTTGATTTCTAGTGTCATGCCATTGTGATCTGAGAGATGCTTGATAGGATTTCAGTCTTCTTGAATTGGTTAAGTCATATTTTGTGTCTTAACAAGTGGTGCTTCAGAATGTTCCATGTACACTTGAGAAGGATGTATATTCTGCTTTGAGATGAGATCTTCTGTAAATATCAATTACATCTATCCAATCCAGTGTTCCATTTAAGGTAGTTGTTGCCGTGTGTGTGTGTGTGTGTGTGTGTGTGTGTGTGTGTATGTGTGTGTGTTTGGTCTGGAGGATCTATCCAGTGATGACAGTGAGGTGTTAAAATCTTCTATTATGACTGTATTGCTGTTGATCTCTCCCTTAAAGCCCATCAAGATTTTCTTTAATATTTAGGTGCTCCTATGTTGGGTGCATATACATTTATAAGAGTTATATCCACATGTTGGATTGATCCCTTTAGTATTAAGTAGGGACCTTATTTGTCTCATTATAGTCTTTGTTTTGAAGTTTATTTTGTCAAATAGAAATATTGCTACCCTAGCTTTTTTCTTTGTTTGTTTCTTTTTTTAAAAAAATATTTATTGATTTTTTACAGAAAGTCAGAAACATTGATGAGAGAGACATCGATCAGCCGCCTCCTGCACGCCCCCTACTGGGGATGTGCCCGCAAGCAAGGTACATGCCCCCGACCAGAATCGAACTTGGGACCTTTCAGTCTACAGGCCGACACTCTATTCACTGAGCCAAACCGGTCTCGGCTGTTTGTTTCTATTTGTATGGAATAATTTTTTCTATCCCTTCACTTCCAGTCTGTGTGTATTTTTTGTTCTGAACTGGGTTTCTTGTAGACAGCATAGATATGGATCATGTTTTCTTATTCAGTTACTCTGTCTTTTGATTGAAGCATTTAATCCCCTTACCTAAGGTTATTATTGATAGATATTTATTGCTATTTTAAATATACCTCTATTTCTTCTTCCTCTTAAAGCAGTCCCTTTGACAGTTCTTGCAATACCAGTTTGGTGGTAATGAACTCCTTTAGCCTTTTTTGTTTGTTTATTTGGGAAGCTATTTCATTGTCAATTTTAAATGATAACCTTCCTGGATAGATTAGTCATGGGGCATGGAGGGGACCAGGATTCTCCCCTGGAATCCCCACAGGAATCTGGATTTTCCAGGGAGAGCATTCACCTGAAGGCTACCTTCCCTGCAGTGGCAGAAGAATAGCTTTTTAAAGAAATCCTCACCTTGGGATATGTTTTTATTAATTGAGAGGGGGTGGGGAAAGATAGAGCTAGAGCTAGAGCTAGAGCTAGATTGATAGGTAGGTAGGTAGATAGATAGATAGATAGATAAACTTCAATTGGCCTCCTCCAACACATACCTGGACCAGGGATTGAACCCACAAACTAGGTGTGTGCCCTGCTGGGGAATGGAGCCCACAAACTTTTGGTGTATGGGATGACACTCCAATAAATGGAGCCACGCCTCCAGGGCAAGACTGACTTTTAAAATAAGTTATAAGTGCCCTAACCAATTTGACTCAGTGGATAGAGCATCAGCCTGCAGACAGAAAGGTCCCAGGTTCGATTCCAGTCAAGGGCATGTACTTGGGTTGCGGGCATATCCCCAGTAGGAAGTGTGCAGGAGGCAGCTGATCGATGTTTCTCTCTCATCGATGTTTCTAACTCTCTATCCCTCTCCCTTCCTCTCTGTAAAAAAGCAATAAAAATATATTTTTAAAAAATCATAAGCTACTTCAGCAGGGTGCCCTGCCTCTGTGGGCTCAGAATCCTCAGCGATCCAAGACAGGGGCCGCTCTGGCATTTTCACCTGGAATGGCCACTTCTTGATCTCGGCAGAGTTTTATTTGACCGTGTAAATGACAAAATGGAATTTCTTGGAGGCGGAGTGGGAAGAATATTTTTATAACGAAGAACATTAAAAAAGAAAACAAAAAACGAGGCAACTACTACCAGAGTTTGAGATGTGACAGGAGCAGACATTCTCCATCCCTGTCGTGAAACTTTGCCCAATTCCTTGGACCTTTAAATACCACAGATAAGCTTCAGTGTCTGGCCACTGGGGAAGGGGCCCGGGCGGAGATCTGTGGAGGCTCAAAGTGACACCTGTGCAGGGACTGCCAGTGACTCCGGTTCTCCTGGCCCAGATTTCCTTCTCCGACCCTGCCTAGTTGGATGCTGACCATCTACTTGTAGGTTTTGGCTTTAGAAACGTAGTTTAACATCCCAGCTTTAACCATTATTAGCTGTGTGGCCTCCTCCACGTGAGTGCACCTCTCTGAGCCATCTAAGCTTCCGTGAGGCTTGCTGTCTGTCGTGTCGCAGTGTATTGTGGGTCAAGTGCAGTGAGGGATGCAGAGTGCAAATAGCCCAGCTCCGAGCGTACTGGTTCAGCGCACGAGTAAAGGTTACGCAGCGATCAGATGTTTCCAGGAATCTCCCCTAAGCTTCCAAGAAGAACATTGTTTAGTTATGATTAAAGTGTCAGGAAATCACGTGTAGTAATGAGAGCAGAGCTTCGGGGACTCGGTCAGGAGTGGACTTCAGATCTCCCGACCTTTTTGGCCACGGGGCACGGAGGAAACGGTTTGTCTAGAGCAAGCGTGCCAGCTCTTCTAACAGCACCTGCTCTTCAGCATACGGCACCGAGGCAGGGATCTGTGGTTTTTCCAGTTTTTCTGCGAATAGGATCTTTCTGATTCTCTTAATCTCCTGAAGGGTAGGCCGGAAAGCTGCTATTATCCGCATCGTCTATTGAGTGAGCTTTTCCCAAGAACAGGCTGCCAGTGAATGGAGATCGGCAGGCCTTGTACTCCTGTGGGCTCCTGCATTCTGAGCCGATGTGTCAACAACCCACTTCTCAGGAGACGACATCAAAGTTTGCCCGACACGGCCCTGCCCACCCACAGCCAGGCAAAAGCCCGAGAGAACCGAGGGAAGCAGCAGGAGGCGGGGTCCCCAGCAATGAACCCCCACCCGGATGCCAGGGCTGGAGTTGGGACCCTCTCTCACCTGCGACTTTCCTGGCAAGCGCCGCCAGGATGTCGCCCTCCACGCGCTATATCGCACAGGTCGCGGGACTGAGACTGATGATGTTGTGGCCAAGCTCGGGTTTGAAAAAGGTTAAACCACTCTGAGCACAGCGGGGGCTTTTCATCAGACTCAGCTGCGGGAAACCGTGCAAGGGGACCACACCGCTACCGAAAACGTCGTCAATCCGTCAACGGGTACTTCTTGAGACAGTAATGTGAGAATTCAGCAAGATCACCTAAGCGACGCGTCAGGGGGGCAGCGTGGCGCAGGGGAGACATTCAGAAGTGGGTTCGAAGACTGGGCCTGTTATTTCCAAGAGGTGTGAGCCCCGCCACACCTCTCCACATCACTGAGTCTCAGTTTACCCGCCCACAGATGGGAAAAAAAACACCTGCCTCTCCAGGGTTTTTGGAAAAATGCTTCTTTCTGTTTTCTCTCCTTTGTCCAGCATTTAAAAATTATAAAGTGGTAAATCTTGATAGCTGTCAGTGCCTGTACTTGGCATTGTATAGGACGATGTGAAGGGCAGGGAGGAGAGAGCATGGCCCCTGTTATTCTGATAGAGACCAGCCGATCCAAATAATGCAGCAGGTGGGAAGGGAGGCGATTTAAAGTTTTGGGGCTTAGTAACAAATTCACTGAGGATGGGGGTGAAGCTTGTTGGATGGATGAGAGTGTGTGATGATGGGTGAGATAGGGGTCCAGGAGAGAGGAACGGTAGGAGAAAAGTCTGGGTTCGTTGTAGGACACATCAAGGCTAGCCTGACCAGAGCATACAGGAAAAGGAGAGAAATAATGATATCCATCGCTTAGTGGGTGAGTCAGGCAGAGGAGGCGTTGAAACGGAACTAACCAATTTAGACTTATTGCACTACCTTGGGCAGAATGCTTTCAGCTTTTCCAATAGAAGGGCGATAAAGCTGGCGCTGGGGTGTGTCTTCATTTTTGTGTGAACTTTCCATACAGTTTTTATCAGAGAGCTTGGTGTTTAAGGAGACGCAGTAGCTGTATATGAAGTAATAAATGGGTGTCTATAAAGGGCAAGGCTGGCAATGGTGTGGGTGATGTTAAAAGCCCTCGTGATAGCAGAACCTCACACAAGGACCAAATCCAGGCAATGGATGCAATTAATAAGGCCAATCTAGAATGGATTTCCATATTGATTCAGGCTTACTGCAAAGGACTCCATTTATTTCATTTAGCTTTTTAACTTGTGCGTGTTAAAATACAAGAAGTATACACGGCTTGTTGGAAAAATACTAATGGCCGAAACCAGTTTGGCTCAGTGGAGAGAGTGTCAGCCTGCGGACTGAAAGGTCCCAGGTTCAATTCCGGCCAAGGGCATGTATCCTGGTTGCGAGCCCATACCCTGTAGGGGGTGTGCAGGAGGCGGCTAATCGATGTCTCTCATCGATGTTTCTAACTCTATCCCTCTCCCTTCCTTTCTGTAAAAAATCAATAAAATATATTTTTTTAAAAAAATTTGTTATGTTTCTTTGCAGACCATTTTTGTAGGTTTGTAAACATGTACAGAACATCCACTCACATCTATGCATATAGTTCTTTTAATCAATTTTATTGAGGTGTGATTTCTATCAAATGCATCAATTTTGAGTTCAGTGTTTGATGAATTTTAACAAATATATACCATTACACCTCTCTCCTATATGGTTTTAAAATAGAGGAATGAGATTATGCTTTATATGCTATTCTGCAACTTGTTTATGTTGTCAATGATGTGCCATGGACATTTTAATGACACTAACCTTTTTAATTATTACATAGTTTCCTGATAAAGGTACTGCTAATTTATTGAACTATTTTCTTATATATGCGTATTTCGTTTTCAGCTTGGTAATAATAATAAAAACACAAGACAGTAATACCTGCTCTGATTATTACAGAAAGGTTTTTTTAAAAAAAAATCAAAGGAGAATTATTGATAGCAAGCTAGAATACAGCAGCTATTGTACCTGTTCCCCCAAAACCTCTGGGGTCTGAACAGCAGGCTCGCAGTCCAGGGGTGTCCTATCTGGCTCATGTGGACAGTGAAGACACAGTGCTTGGCATATTTTTGTATCACCCCCCAAATTCTCACTCAGACAATCCCTCCGCCTCACAGTTTGGATTCTCATAAGTATATCTGAGTCACTTTGGACTTGAATTTTACAGTAAGGCAGCACTCCAGGATTATCTGTGGCAAGTAGCAGGTATTGAACTTTAGGTCTGATTCTGAAGGTCGGTCATTCTAGTCCAGCTATCTGGTCCCCACGCCTCTCTCTCCTGAAATATAATTCCCCAATTCCTAAGGTAATTTTAACACAGCAGATGTTAGAGTATTATTATAATTATTATAGTAATAATAATTATTCGGTTGTCTATGACAGAAATGGCAGGCTTTTTATGAAAAGTGTTTCTTCTTTTTTCAGAACACACAGCTAGACAATATTCCTCTACCTTCTCCGTAGTTCGGTATCATTCCGGGCTGATGTTTTTAGGAAGCGAATTTAGCTTTCCCACTCCCTGGTCCCCTGTCTGCTGGCTAAAGACAGAGGACACCATGGTCCTGGCAGAAAAGCAGTATGACACAAAGGTCATGCGAAGACCCACCACCGGTCTCTACTGCCTGTTTTGGACTTTATGTGAATACGTTATTTATACACGTTGTGCACGACACCGTACGCATTTTGGGGCTTGTTCATTATAGCAGTTAGAGTGACCTTAACTAATGCATGTCAAATTTGGGGGTAGCATTGGGATACTTTCCAACTAATATCTAGCATAAACATTACAATTCTTTGAGTGACCTATTAAAGCAGTGGTTCTCAACCTTCCTAACGCCGCGACCCTTGCATACAGTTCCTCATGTGGTGCTGACCCCCAACCATGAAATTTTGCTACTGTGATGCATCATGATGTAAATATCTGCATTTTCCGATGGTCTTAGACGACCCCTGTGAAAGGGTCATTCGACCCCCAAAGGGGTCGCGACACACAGGTTGAGAACCACTGGATTAAAGGATTTTATATAGGAGAGATGAGTAAGAGAGAAAAGTGAGTCAGGTAATCTGATGAGCATGGTCGGAGAGTCTTTAAGAGGCTGAGCATTTGATATATGGGAAAACTTTGCATTGTCCTTAATTGCCATACTTCATGCACTTTTATTCCTAATTGTGAAGCATAGAAATCGGCAGCGAGAGAGTTCAGTGCTCCCCGTTTCTACCCCACGATCTCCCTTGAATTCCTTTCCTACCACTCAGGCCTAGAACAAGATGGCTATTCTTCAGAGAATGAAAACTGAATGAGTCCCGCAGTGTTTCTGTTTGATGTTTTTGGCAGCGATGACGAAAATTCTAGACCGAAATGATACTGTATGAAGTCTGGACCAATTGCCTTATTAAAGCAGAATGGATTTGCTCTCTTTTTTGCTGTCTGGATCAATTCTTGGAGGAGTTAGAGAATTTGGTCTCTCAATTGAAGCAACATCTTGTACTGATAACATGTGAAAGTAGAGTCTGATTGGCCTCAGCAGGCCTCTCCAACTCCCTGCTCATGTGAGCATTCGGAGGGCTTTTGCAAAACTAATGGAGCTTGCCAAGGTCTGCTAAGAAGGGTTCCAGATTCCAGGGACCAAAAATGGACTGTTTAATACTCCCCAGTAAAAAAAGAAAAGAAAGAAGAAAAAAAAGGAATAAAGAAAAAAGCAGAACCATGGAATTCTGAGTCCCACCTGTTAAATTATTTGTCCTTCTAATAGAAGCAGGAATGAAAGGCATATGTTTAACATCATTTTGGACCCATTTCCTATGGCGGAAAACCAAGGTAAACACATTTTCCTGATGTAATTGTTGATATTAGTTCAGCTCATACGATGCAGGCATAGCTCTGTGAACCGTTTTATTTGAACCCATCCCTGGCTGGAGTTGGACACGCTATTGGGAAAGCCTGGAGCCCGGAGTCTGGGGGCCCTGTATCTTTTAGGAAACACCCCGGTCCACGCACTGCTGCTCTGAAGATGCCCATTGGGTTCCTGGCCTCGGTCCCCGTTTCTCCCGTGTGTTTGGGAATATTCCTCTCAACTCCCTACTTGGATTCGTTCTTATTTGGCTTCTCCTGGAGAATCATCATTCTCCTTATTTTACATGGATTCGTATATGTGGTTCTATTATAAATACGGGAGATATTTTTCTTTCAGTTCTTTTTTATCTTTGGCTCTCTCTCTCTCCTTTCTGAGCATCCTTTTTGGTTGCCTATGTTAACAACTCAGTATGCCCCCCCTCCCTCCATTTTCTCTATGCTGTATACTTATATAGAAACATGTATGCCCATATATATATGTTTTTACTATTTTTGTGTTATTTTGAACCCTCTTTTCTGTATGTTCCTAGTTAGAGATGAATTCCCAGAGTAGCATATGAGGCTGGTTTTCATGCTAGCCTCTCCAAACTTATTTAGTCCATGATGTGGTTTATTTCTTTAATTCATTTTTTCCACAAATATTTTGTTTCAAGTTCTGTATTACCCACTGTAGGTATAAAGTGGGTACAGATCCTGACCTCAGGGAGTTACAAGTGCAGTGAGAGAGGGCTCTGGAGGCCCAGACAAGGGGCATCTAGACCAGCCTGGAGGGCGGGCCCTGTTAATACCACCGGGCTCACTGCTCCTCTAGAAGCACATGTTCCAAGTCCCAGTTCAGGATGATTCAAAACCCACACGTCTGTCCCAGGTACAGGGTGGGGGTGTGGGGGGGGGGGGCTCTGGCATGGAGGCAAGAGCAGTGGGGGAGAATAGAGGGCTCTGCCTTAAGTGGGTGAGACAATGGTGGCGGGTCCTGCCCCAGAGTCCTGGACAACTGGGCTGCTCAGAGTCAGAGAATGAATTCTTTCCAAGTCTGGATTTGCCAAAGAGGGTGTTGGTCCTGCATTGTCAGTCCTTCACATGCATGTCCTGGCCTCCCAGCCAGACAGGAAGTGCTCAGAGGGCAGGAACTGTGCCTCCCATCTCGGATACCTTTCCCGTGGCACAGACCACGATGCTGGTCAGCGAGGCCTTCATCTACATGCAGTGCCGCTGGCCGGAGGAATGAAAATAAAATGGTGAGTGGACATTGACACATGAAGCTACATTTCCAATAGCCTTCTTAATGGTCTGTTTCACATCTCCACATCCTCCAAACGCTTATCTCTGAAGTATTTATAGTTCACAGAACATTTCCCGGCACCTCTCTGGATCTTCACCGTGATTTTGGAGGCAGATACCTTTGTTAGCGTTACGGTTTTACGTTAGCGCAGACACGCTTGAGCTTGAGCATTTAATCATCCAAGACAGCGGAGCTGTCCCTGCGAAGACTGCAACTCAATATTGTCCACTGTGACTTGATCATGACACAGACGCAGCTCTCTTGGCCCTGAGCTGGCACGGGGCTCCTTCAGTTCTCATCAGCGCGGCCCGTGGGCTCAGGGCAGTTTGAGTGGAAAGTTGAGAAGGGTGGTGATGAAGGGCACCCTCAGGGCCCCAGAAGGCCCTAGAAAGGACTCCCATGTTGCCAAACACCCATCAAAAGTCACAGCGCCAGAAACGCCACTGATGGCAAAGCCCTCTGCCAGGCTAAAGGTTGCTGCCTCAGGTTTCTGTTTGAGGCAGAGATGCCTGCAGGAGGGGAAGACACGAAGTGGAAACAACCAATTAATATCACTGGAGTATCTATTGCAGTGGTTCTCAACCTGTGGGTCGCGACCCCTTTGGGGGTCAACAGCCCTTTCACAGGGGTTGCCTAAGACCATCAGAAAACACCTATTTCCCATGGTCTTAGGAACCAGCACACCGCTCCTCTGTGTAGCAAAATGTAGCCATGTAATTTACTGTTGTCATAGGAAGACTGTTGCCCATGCTACACCACGATTCAAGACAAAATTTCATTTATTTGTCATTAGAAATTAATATTTCACAATATACAATTACATGTTGCTTTTGTGATGAATCACTATGCTTTAATTATGTTTAATTTGTAACAACGAACATACATCCTGCATATCAGATATTTACATGACAGTTCATAACAGTAGCAAGATGACAGTGATGAAGTATCAACGGGAATAATTTTATGGGTGGGGGTCACCACCCCATGAATAGCTGTCTTAAAGGGTCGCGGCCTTAGGAAGGTGGAGAACCGCTGGTCTGTTGGGTTATCACTTACCCTCCTTTGGGCTCTTCGGGAAGGGCTGCAATCCTGAAGTGAGGGAGGTCTGTTTTGTCTGCTTGTTTGCCACAGTAGACTTCCATGCCTACATGTGATTCAGGAGAATAAACCAGTTGGCCGCACCGCGGGGAGGAGGTGGAAGGGGATGCTGGGGGAGCAGAGCAAAGCTTTGCCTCTCGATCCTTGTGCTCCTGGCTGGGAGGCTTTGAGGCTCGGATCCTGGGAGCTGAGACACCATCCGCATGTCTGAGGCTGCTCCGGGAGGAAGCAAAGCAGGATGAGGGCTTCCTTCGTGTTGACGTTCCTGAGAAGGGGAGCGTCAGGCAGGCAGGAAAGAGTAGCGGAGGCATGTGGTGGGAGAGGGATGCTGGGCTGCGCGGTGTGTGGTTACTCTGGGGGAAGCGATCCCTCTTGGTTTGGGGAAAAGGATGTTGTCCTCCTGTGTGAAGGACAGGTCCCCAGCATGGCGAGGTCTGTCCGGAGCCAGCGCGATGGGTATGTCTGAAGGGGAGGGGGGCAGCGGTGGTCCTCAGCCCTCTGGGGTCCCGTGGATACTCTCAGGCTGCTCTTCCATTTCTTGCGTGAAAACAGTCATCGGCGCCGAAGTTCAAAGCCGTGGTTCCTGTGTGTTCCTTAACGTGATGCAGGTGGGCCTTCATGGGAAACACCTTCCGCTCCTCCAGCTCCGTCCTCGTGAAAACAAACAGCGGTGCCCTTTGCCCAGGCTGGGAGAGCGGCCGTGACATCGCCGGGAGCTTCTGCGCACGCCACGGCTCGAATGAGGTCCTTCCACAGGGGTGAGGACCTGCGCATAATTGCAGGGTTCACCACGGGGTACGAGCGGGATCCCACGAACAGCGTGCTTGTATAGGGGCTCCTCCTGTAGCCGTGCCGTGTGGGGTGAGGGATCAGGGCCCTTAGCACAGGCCACAGTGCAGCTATGCCTTGTGGGGGATTGGGGAAAGAGCAGTCTCCTCATCTCTGCTCTGGACAGACTTCACAATCCGGGCTTTGCGTGATTCCCTCTGTCCCTTTCATACTGCGACTGCTGTTCGGACATGAGGTTCAGCATGCTGCCTTAGAGACAAGGGAAGACACTGGGATCCGGAGCCTGACTGCCTGCACATGAAAATTAGCCACGTGATCTTGTGTGAGTCACTAAGCTTCGTCACCAGTGACATGCAGGTCATACTAGTACTTACCTTTTAAGGCTCTTTTGAGGATTGGTACATACAAAGGACTAAGTGATGTCTGGCACTGAGAGAACACTCAATGTTAGCTGTTACTACTGATAAAGCAAATCAGGTTGGTTTACTTTTTGTAATAAATCTTACTTATTAAGAGCAGTTTTAGGTTCACAGCAAAGTCCCCTGTAGATTTCTGTGCTCAAGCTGGCGGCAATGCGAGTCTTTAGGATCCTCTTTTTTTTTTTTTTTTTTTTTTATATTTTATTGATTTTTTACAGAGAGGAAGGGAGAGGGATAGAGAGCCAGAAACATCGATCAGCTGCCTCCTGAACACCCCCTACTGGGGATGTGACCACAACCAAGGTACATGCCCTTGACCGGAATTGAACCTGGGACCCTTCAGTCCGCAGACTGACGACACTATCCACTGAGCCAAACCGGTTTTGGTAGGATCCTCTTTGTTGACCTGCCCTCCACTCAGAGGATAGCTGGCTGGGCACATCTCACTCCTCTGCCTTTGTACCTTTAATGCCAACGAATCTAAATAAAACATAGAAAACACTAGTTTTCATGGTTGTGATCATGGTTAATGCTGCAGTGGGTTCAATGAGAGCTTCTAAAGCATAAAAACAAGGTGATAAAATCACTAATGATGTAAAGTAGAACATGCTGACAGGAATTAATTTAAATTTAGGAAAAAAAGGCAAAATTACGGAGGGAATGAATAGAATTGCCAGACATGTATGACAAAATTGGCAGATAACTCCTCATTGCATACAGACTTAACGGGTGTGAAGTGATGATTGCAAACATTCATTTCTGACAAATTTGCTTTAGATGATTCATTTGGACAGAGAAGCTACATTAAAAATACACACACATGCACATACATACATACATATACAGTGGTAGGCAAGAATAACAGAATGCATGCCTGAAAAATACATCTATGTAAAAAAGCCAAGCAACTGGAATGATGGAACGACCAGAATGACCAGAATGACCAGTCACTATGGTGCACACTGCGGCCTGCCAACTATCGGATCTGGGGGCAGCCCCTCCTCCTGGCCAGCCCTGGCCTTATTAGAGGCAGGGCCAGCTGGCCAACCTCCCATGACCCCTCTCCCCAGCTGGACCAGACCCCTGTCAGTCCCCCAACCCCCAGCCCAATTGGGGGCAGGGCCAGCCAGCCAATTACCTGCCTGCCCTGGCCCCCATCCCTTGTTAGCCCCCCACCCTGATTGGGGTGGGGCTGGAGGCCAACTTCCCACTTCCCTTCCCCTCAACTGGCCCAGTTCTATTGGCCCCCATTGGGGTGGGCCAGCCAGATCCCATCTGTGCATAAATTTGTGCACCAGGTCTCTAGTATAAAATAAAAAGTAGGAAACTTTATCACTTCAAACCAAAGATTCCATGAAATATACTGCCGTCAAAAACTAAAATTTTGAGAAATTGCTCATACATGCACCCAAGTTACTAAGAAGAGCAAAACTAGTGATAACAATTTTATTTCTACCAACTTTTCTTTTGAAGTCCTTATTTTCAATTAAATATCAGTTGCTCACCGAGACCATTTTGGCTCAGTGGATAGAGCATCAGCCTGTGGACTGAAGAGTCCCAGGTTCGATTCCAGTCGGGGGCATGTACCTTGCTTGCAGGCACATCTCCAGTATGGGGTGTGCAGGAGGCGGCTGATTGATGTCTCTCTCTCATTGATGTTTCTGACTTTCTATCCCTCTCCCTTCCTCTCTGTAAAAAGTCAATAAAATACATTTTTTAAAAAATATCAGTTGCTCAATGGAGTAACAATGGCATCAGTCCTCCTGCGCATCAGTCCTTGGGAAAAGAGTGGAGATCCCTTCTGTTCATCCGTGGTGTGAGGCCAGCCTTACTCGATGGAATCCAATGATCTTTCTCCTTCACTTGGCTTTGACCTTGCACAGGCCTCTGTAAGCTTTAATGCCTCCACCTGCCAATTCAGAATGAGGGATTTGGACCAGGTGTTCTGAGAGGACCCTTCTAATTCTTACAGTTTCTGAGTTCAGACACTCCTATGCACGCCAAAACCGGTTTGGCTCAGTGGATAGAGCGTCGGGCTGGGGACTGAAGGGTCCCAGGTTCGATTCTGGTCAAGGGCATGTGCCTTGGTTGCGGGCACATCCTCAGTGGGGGGCGTGTGGGAGGCAGCTGATCGATGTTTCTCTCTCATTGATGTTTCTGGCTTTCTATCCCTTTCCCTTCCTCTCTGTGAAAAATCAATAAAATATATTTAAAACAAACAAACAAAAAACACTCCTATGCACTATCATCCCCAAACCACTCACCTATAACTTTGTTGGTCACATTCCCTTCTGTTCTTTCTACTAGCCAAGGGTCCTTTTAATCATGAAAGCATTAGTTCCTAAACCATCAAAGTAACAGTCAAGGCAGGGCACGGAGATGCTTCTGATTATGAACAAAAGAGGTGGCCCTGTAGTTCGGTAGTGAAAGAAACAGAAACTATCCCGACAGCAATCCTATAAACTCTTCTTAATAAGCCATAAAGATTGAGCTGCTCTGTACTCTTCCATGCCCGGCCTTCAGGTTGCCATTTTGCCATTTTCTGATTTTTTTTTTTACCTTCTAAAGCTGTCCTTCGTGTTCAGTGTAACCAATTTTTACCCAGTAAAACCATTTACTACTGTGTGTGCATGTGTCCTACTATATCTCTCTTTTTCGAGATAATGTTAAATCATGTTTGTGCAAGTATATGACCATTTCCATCTTGATGTTTTGACTTAGAAAGCACAATACCAGTGATACCTCGAGATATGAGTGCCCTAACATAGGAGATTTTTGAGATACGAGCCATCGAGCGAGCGAATTTTGCTTTGAAATACGAGCAACATTTGAGATAGGAGTAATTGAGCAGATCGGCCGGCTGCACATGACCCACCAGTTTACCTCTACTCCAGCGTCTCATAGCTTCCCATGCCTCAAGGTTACGGAACAAATTAAACTCGTATCTTGAGGTAGCACTGTACTTTTGCTGTCTGTAGGTTGACCCACTTTATCCCTCTCTTAAAATATGCTACACATCTGGGTGCCTGAAAAACAATTACTTTTAATCTTTCATTGTCTCTTTATGGAAGATCTGGTGCCACTTACCTGTCATTGATGTTGCATGCTCGTGTCTGAAGGGAGAAAGGAGACTCGGTTCTGGTGATAGATCGTGAGGTACTCGCGTTTGCAAAGAAGCATTGTGCTTGCTTCCCTTGACTTGCATGACATGCTGCGTTCTGTTTATGAATGATGTCCTTTTGTTCGAAAATGACCTTGAGAAGTGGGTGGGAATGATGATCCCCATGGAGCATAGGAGACAACAAAGACCTAGAGAGTTAAACGAACACATCAAGGTCTTGCCTGCGTGTCTGTGTGTGTAGACACGAGTCCACACTGAATAATGTGTCCCGAACCTCCTCTTTCCCAGGAAAGTCCTTCCTAATGTGACATATCCTGAAGGGCAGTCTCTGGGCTGAGGTAACCTGAGAGGAGATGGCAGTCTTCCAAGGAGTCGCTGATCGCCTTGGGTCTCAGGTTCCCTGCTTGTGCGAATGGGAAGGCAAATGGGGTGGGACATTGCAACACCGGGTTATCACTCACTCGCTTGCTTGGGAAAATGTCTCCCGTCCCCAGATTAATTAAGAACTGATCCTTTGGAATTCTGGGCCTGGGAGTGAGTTATGAGTGGTCTCTGTGAAGTTTTTTTTTGTGTGGTTGCTAACTGGAAACTGTAGAGGAGTGAAGTGGGCGATCCAGCTGCATTGTAAGAACGCAGGTCGGTTTTAATTAATGCCAGACGAAGCATCCGACCACAGCATTTTCCCCTGCTTCGATGATGTCTGTGGTCACTGTAACCTAGAATCCTCCAAATTACTCCCATGTTGTACTAGATGCGGCAGTGATTGAGTACTGCTCGCAGGGGGCGGCTGGGATAATGGAAACCTCATTGGTCTGTGGAGGAGGCATGGGCAGCCAGTTGGGGGTAAAGAGGTAAAAATCGGATTCCAGGCTGGTTCCTGAGCCAGTGATGCCCACCTGGCACTAAGCAGGGAGTAAGAATTTATTCTTTGCAACTAAGCTGGCCAGTCCTTAGTGCGTGGCCAAAGCCAGCATGGCGTGGTGTCATGTGGCCAGGCCACACTGGAACCCAGGCACAAGAGCTCCAGCCATCATTATCCTTTTCGGGGGAGCCCGCAAGGCGCAAGGACAGCCAGGTGGACATCACCGTTTGCAGTGATAGTTGGACGTGAACTTAAGGTAGAAAGGGGAGTCAGTGTTGATGTCATGCAGAGGAAACTCCCATTGCATTTATCACTAAAAAGTAGGACATGAAGGAATAGGGACAGTTGTGTGATCGTCATACACGTAATAAAGCTTCGCTGATTTGAGTCACCGGAATGGGATTGGCCTGGTTATAAAATATTTAACAAGAAATGCATCCTGACCGATTTAAGATGCGTTCAGGGTTATAGGGGTGAAAAATATATCTTAAAAAGCGTATTACCTGAGTGTAAGAAGTCCTTCTCAATGCTTGAGAATGTTTATTTTTATGGAGGGGAAACATGAGTCATGCTGGCTCATTTACATGATTAATCTACTTTTCAAGTAGCTGTCACAAAGATAAAATCTGGCCTGACTTATGCCCAAATTATCAGAAATTTCAATTAGGGGAATCTGGATCAGGTACAAAATGGTATACGATGAAAGGAAGGTTTCATTCGAATAGAGTCCAGACAGAGGGCTCTGGATTCAGTATAGGCATGCGATGCAGTTCATAAATATATAATGATATCTACTGTGTACTCAGCGTGAAGGTGCGAGAGGGGCAGAGTGAAGCAAACACGCTTTGTAGACAATGTGTATAACTGTAAGTAAAGGCACCCCTGGTTAGTGTGAATAGAGATTAGGGTGGAGGTTAGGATGATGGGCGAGTCTGGGATGCTAGACTGAAGAGAGAATGAGGAGCCATGCAAAGGTTTTGAGCAGGGGGATAACACGGTCAGAGCTATATGTGTTTTTTAAATATATATTTTATTTATTTTTCACAGAGAGGAAGGGAGAGGGATAGAAAGTTAGAAACATCGATGAGAGAGAGACATCAATCAGCCGCCTCCTGCACGCCCCCTACTGGGATGTGCCCACAACCAATGTACGTGCGCTTGACCAGAATCGAACTTGGGTCCTTTTAGTCCGCAGGCTGACGCTCTATCCACAGAGCCAAACCGGTTTCGGCCAGAGCTCTGTTTTAAGGCCAGGCTATTTTGAAGAGGTAGGTAGAGAACTGCTGCAGAGTTTGAGTGAGAGGTATGGTCCAAGAATCATAAACTCTGGCCATTAATTGATGTGAACAAGGAAAACATCCATCCGGGGAGACGTGGCATGATGTTAATGGCGTCAGTCAATGGAGGGGGCTGCTTTGAAGACTGAGTTCTGGACAGTGACTTTGGACATTTAATTGTGAACCCTTCTGGATTATTCAGCGGAAGGTGTTGAATTAGTACAGTGGTACCTTGAGATATTAGTGCCCTAACATATGAGATTTTTGAGATACGAGCCGTCTAGCGAGCGATTTTTGCTTTGAAATACGAGCAACAGTTGGCCGGCTGCACATGACCCACCAGTTTACCGGGACTCGAGCATCTCATAGTTTCCCATGCCTCCAGGTTACAGAACGAATTAAACTCGTGTCTCGAGGTACCACTGTATATGGTCTTAAATTTGATGAGACTGGATTTAAATGATACATCTGAGAATCAACTGCATAGAGGTGAGATCTACCTGTGGGAACTGGATCAAGGTAGAGTGGATACAAGCAAAGAACTGATGTCTGGACCTTGGGTGGTGAATTCTTTGGTCAGGAAATGGCCCCTGTGATCTGTGTATTGTCTGTACCTCCAACTCCAGGGGGTATGAGTCCTTCCTGAAGTGACTGAGGATAAAACTGAGTTTTCTTGTAAGAAATTACACAGTTTTTTCTAATCAGTTTGGCTCACTGGATAGAGTGTCGGCCTGCGGACTGAAGGGTCCCAGGTTTGGTTCCAGTCAAGGGCATGTACCTTGGTTGCAGGCACATCCCCAATAGGGGGTGTGCAGGAGGCAGCTGATTGATGTCTCTCTCTCATCAATGTTTCTAGCTCTCTATCTCTCTCCTTTCCTCTCTGTGAAAAATCAGTAAAATATATGTATTTTAAGAAAGAATTACATAGTTACACTGTGCAGCCAATGACTAGATTTCTGCCATGCTGACAGGTTATCTTTAAACGCTAATACAAATGATCCTATTGGTCATCCCAGGCTTTGGCTTCCTTTTCTTTGGCTGTCATAAATGCACTTTTGCCTCTTGATTTACTGGTAGAAATTTCCTGTGTAGTTTGGTACTGAGCATCAGGGGGTCGGGTTTTGGGATTTGAAACCCAAACAAACCTTTTGCTGCTTCCTATAGCATACTTAAATTAATTTAGGGGTCAGAGGATATCCTGTGCAAATATTGAGAACAGCCTCGCCTTCATTTCTACAGAGATCCAAAAGAAAATCACATTTGCACAGCCTGAAGCTCATTTGAGAGCTTCCCAATTATATTATTCATTGAGAACATGGATGCACCAATCTCAGAATCAATTTCTGAAATAAGTATTTGAAAAGATAAGCATGTTTAACTTTGCAAGTTACAGAATATGTGACACAGCACAGCAAAACTATGAACCCAGATCAAGAATTAATATCAACAAAATAGAATAATCTTACTGACAATTTATTTCAACTACAGTAATTTTTACCACGTGCTCATTAAGGGAAAGCATAAAGCAGGACAGGGATGTGGGTGGATATTCTAAGAAGTCAGACATGATTCCTGTTCTCAAGGAGAGTAGACATTGATGGGTGAGCTTATTTATAAAAATAACAATAGCAGAGACAACAATTGATCGACTGTACTGCAAAGTGAAATGAAATAAGTAATGAGCTGAGACCAGAAGAACCGAGTATAAAGAGGTGGTTTAATTCTGGAAAGAGGATCAGATTTTTTTTTTCAGAAAAAGGTGGCATTTGAACGATAATACTTGTAAGCATGATGGTGGGTAGTTATGATGGTGGTGATGACGGTGATGATGGATGACTCTGAAAGAAGAGAGTTTAAGTCATTAAATGCTGATGGTTTACCTGACTCTGTATTATTTGCCAAACAGACTCCGTGTTAATGGTTCAATAGCTAAAGTAGAAGGAGGGTATTTCAGATGGCAAAAAAAGTCTAACAAACATGTGTTGGCATGTGCAGAATGGTGATTTGATGTGTTCAAGGCCCAGGGTCACATGGAGGGTTGCAGTAGAGGGAAGAGAGGAAGAGGAGCAGGGATCAGATCAGCAAAGAGCTCCAGATTCTCTCTGAGTCACACCTAAAGTTCTCTGGATAGTAAGATTATTTTATTTTGTTGATGTTAATTCTTGATCTGGGTTCATAGTTTTGCCGTACTGCATCACCTATTCTGTAACTTGCAGTTAAACATCCTTATCTTTTCAAATATTTATTTCAGAAATTGATGCTGAGATTGGTGCATCAATGTTCTCAATCAGTAATGTAATTGGGATACCCTAAAATGAGCTGCATGCTGTGCAAATGTGATTTTCTTTTGTGGGGAGCTGACCCCGTTAAGCTTAGCAGAACAGACTTGTGGTATGTGCATCTTTCCTCTCAAACCCGGGGACACATTCCCTGTAATGCATGGCCTGTAGCAGAGCTTTCTCCTGAGGTTTATGAAGGAGAGGCCTTGAATCCAGGCTTTGGATGCCTCCAGGAAAGATGAATTCGGTGCGGGCCCAGCAGACATCATTAACAAAGAATGGCCAGTGCATCATGGACCAAGGAAGACATGGGTGATGCTTTCTCAGATGAGGAATTAATTCTTTTCTACTATAATCCTCATACTTCCTAAAGCACCTAGACTTCCTAGACTTTTAAGTAGGAATTCCACAATATGCCTGAAGTAACCTCCAGGCACCTCAATGATTTGCTAACAAAGAGTACTGTTTATTACTTTAAAACTGGACTGATTTTACAGGCTACGGCTCAGTGTGGGAGACAAAATGCTTATTCATGCTAAAGGTGTCTTTATGGGAAAAAAGTTCAGAGAATTCTGATAGCTCTGAAGGAGAAACAGAAACAGGAAAATAATGACTCCTGGGAAGGATGTTATATGTTTTTAAACAAGTGGAACTATCTCAGAGATATCAGTTGTGGTCGTTTTTCTTGAAAGTATGTGGTCATTGGGGGAATGAGGAGGGAACATATGTGTGTGGCAGGCGGGTTCAGTTGGCTTGATAGCTCACTACTCCAGTCCAGTTGGGCTGAGTCCAATTGAGATTAGAAAGGAACAGAAAGGTTTGTCTGCAGAACAATTAGTGGGATGTGAGGACTATTTAGTCCTGGTTGTCAGTTTGGGTAAAGCACAAGCAAAATCACGGACTAACAATGACAAAATAAACATAACAAAACCTTAAACAACCCATATCTGTGTTTTTACTAGACTTGAGAGGCAGAAACATCAACTATTTGGGACTCCATTTTCTGACTCGCGATGCAGAGAACGCTTGCTCTCCAATGTTGAATTTATATTCCTCCCCGGTGTCCCTGGATATCCTGGGAGCAGAGACACATTCAGCTGCAGGGACCAGACCGGTTTCCTGAGTTTCCAGGCTTCCAGGAGGTTTGGTTTTTTTTTTTAATGAAAATGATTATCTTAAAAATTCCAGAGATTTCTAGGCAAGCTGTTAACATGAGAACTGACATTTAACTATTCCCTCTCAAATTCACTTTGGGACAGGCAACAGAGTATGTTAAAAAGGGGAAAGAAATCTCCGTTGAGATGATGAACGTGCTAGACACTTGGGGAATTTTATTACAGGCCACGTCCATGGGACCAATTGCAGCAAGCATGCGGTGGAATGAGCAAACCAAACCCACTGGGAAAATGTTCAAGTACTTCCATGTTGATTGGTAGAGAGCCACTCCCCAGAGCCTCCTGAGTGTGCTCATGCTGTCCAGGTGGATCCCTCCCCTGGGAACTCTTCAGTTTCCCCACAATTCAGCAAACCCTAGGATAATGGGGGGCGGGAAGGGTCTCCAGAAGAATCTGATGTCAGTAGCTATTGTGTGCTAGACACTGACATCCTGTTAAATATTTGGAATGCCAGCACTATGGACTTGTCAGCGGAGATGGTGTCTGAGGAAAGTATTATTATCGTTTAGTGTTCATCTTCTCAAAATAGCATTCCTTTCTTCCTGGGACCTGCTTCTTTCCCACAACAAGCACGTGGTTCTGATGAGGGATGAGAAAGTGCACCCATTGCCTTCACTTTAGTGATTGGTTCAGGGATGAACAGGTACCTCAAGCTATGTCAGTCAGGTTGTTTATTATTATCCTTTGCTTGTTGCTTTTGGTCCCATGGACGTGGCCTCTAACAAAATTTCTCAAGTGTCTAGCATGTTCATCATCTCAATGGAGATTTCTTTCCCATTTTTAATATACAGTGGTACCTCGAGATATGAGATTTTTGAGATACGAGCCATCGAGCGAGCGATTTTTGCTTTGAAATAGGAGCAACAGTTGAGATACGAGTAATTGTGCTGATCGACCGGTTGCACAGGACCCACCAGTTTACTGCAACTCGAGCATCTCATAGTTTCCCACCCCTCAAGGTTATGGAATGAATTAAACTCGTATCTCGAGGTATCACTGTATTCTGTTGCTTGTTCCAAAGTGAATTTGAGAGGGAATAGTTAAATGCACAAGGAATCCACTGGTGCATGGATTCGTGCACCAGTGGGGTCCCTTGGCCTGGCCTGCAGAGATCGGGCTGAAACTGGCTCTCTGACATCCCCCGGGGGGTCCTCAATTGCGAGAGGGTGGTTCTCGGGTGATGTACCTCAGAATGGGGCTCTGTCCTCTCTGGTTCTGGGTGCATCACCCAAGAACCACTGCTGCCAAGTGAGCACAGCTCAGCAGCTCCTGTGTAGAACACCTGCCCCCTGGTGGTCAGTGTGCATTATAGCTACTAGCCAGTAGGCCGATCGGCTGGTTGCTTAGGCTTTTATATATATGGATTACTTTTATATTTTTTAAATTGACTTCAGAGAGGAACAGAGAGGGAGAGAGACACAGAAACATGAATAATGAGAGAGAATCATTGATTCTTTCCCACAACTGGGAATTGAGCCACAACCTGAGCATGTGCCCTGACCAGGATTCGAACCCTGATCTTCTGGTTCATAGGTTGATGCTCAATCACTAAGCTATGCCAGCGTGGCTATTATTTTTTTTTAATGATAGTTACCACTCTTAAGTTAGAAAGTAGTAGTCTGCACAACATGCCCCTGCCACATGGGGGAACTTGTCTAAAGAGAAAGAAAGGAACAGAAGGAGGAACAGGGACAGATAGAGACCCTGTGGAAGTCCTCAGGGTGCTGAGCCCCTGGGTCCACTTGCTTAGGAAGCTCTTCATATATCTCATCCTTTTTTGCTCTTTACTATATCTCTGATAGGGTGTAATTTGGATTATTGTCACTGTCAACTTCTCATTAATTGTATTCTACATCATCAGGCTAACTAGTCACAGTTGCAAAATTAATTTTAACTTTTTGATAAAGATTTCCCCCAGGTAAAGAACCTGGACTTGCTCCTTTCCTGCTGTAGTCCTTGATTTATGACAGGAAGTAAATGAGAGTAATTCCTTGAGAAGTCTGGATGGAGAGGGGGCACAGCAGCGAGTCCTTCCTGGGAAGATGGCGTTGGTTCCTCACTCGCAGTAGAAGAAGACCCAGAGCTTCTGTAGTTCCTGGCAGAAGTGGCCACACCCATCCGACCCCTGGCCAGGGCGTCCTGTCTTCACCATCTGTGCTGAGACGCAGGTCCCAGCTGACACTCAGGTGTGACTTTATTCACTCCCTGGCTCCATCTGCTCAGGATGTTATTTGGTTGAGTCTTTTTCACTTTTGCTCTCTTGAACCGGCATGCCCCCTGGTGGTCAGTGTGCATTATAGCTACTAGCCAGTAGGCCGATCGGCTGGTTGCTTAGGCTTTTATATATATGGATTACTTTTATATTTTTTAAATTGACTTCAGAGAGGAACAGAGAGGGAGAGAGACACAGAAACATGAATAATGAGAGAGAATCATTGATTCTTTCCCAAGAGAGTGCAGACCAGTTACCCACAAATCCCAACTTCCATCCTACCTGAATGGGAGGAGCCAATGCCAGGTACATAATCACACTAATTGCATGCTAGACACTGCAATGGGCTCATGTCACTTCATGTAATCCATGCAACAAATTTATGAGGTTTTCCAACTATTTTATGGATACAGGAACTGAGGTGAGAAAAGGTCATGGAGCAAACAAGTGGTGGAGAAATCATTTGAACCCAGGCAGCCTGACTACTAACTGGGCTACACTATGAATAAAGGAGGAGACAATTGTCCCAAGAGAGTCCTGAAATTTTGGAGCTTCGTCATCCCCAAAGCCTCCGTCCTAACCTCGTCCATTCTGCTGCTTCCTCATAACCCTCCCTAATGCAGCCTGAGCTGAATTTTTGGCCACTTTTCACTTGGAACCAACAAGTCTTGACTAAGGAGCAACCAGAAGGAGACCTGGGAAGACCTCGCTGAATGCTTCAGGTGGAGAAGTGAGTACCGTCCACAAGGGGTAATGAGCGATTTCTGTGAGGTCACGGACAGGACAGTACTGCAGACCTTCGAGAGCTTTCTGCATGTCAGGAGGTGGCTGTCAATTCAGAACTGCTTGCTCTGAAATAACTTCACTGTAAGACAACAAGAGCATTCGAGAGAGTATTTGGTGAATATTCTTAAACTTGGGGAGGATCAGGGCCTGTGGACTACAGCAGGAAAGGAGCAAGTCCAGGTATGTTCCTTATCTGGGGTAAATCTTCATCAAAAATTTAAAATTAATTCTGCAACTGTGAGTAGTTAGCCTGATGATGTAGAATACAGTTAATGAGAAGACAAAAGCTGGAACAAGTCTTCTGGAACACGAAGGAAAAACTGGAAAGAAAATGATAAGAAATTTGTGGGAAATAGATTGTGGAGACGAAACTCTACCCAGTAAGAATTCCTAAAGGAGAAACAGTAAGTATGTAGCAGGGAAGAAAATAAAGAAATGGAAGAAACTCTTTGGTTAAAAGAGATTGCAATAAAAAGGAAAAAAAAAAGTCTGGTATAGAATGACAGAAATAAGAACGAATATAACAGATTTGTATTACCAGGGGAAAAATCACTCAGATTGGTTTAAATTAAACTGAAAGTTAATAAGAGACCATTCAGGGTGAAAGAACAAGAAAGGATTTAAAAATTAAAATGATAAGCAACAATGTATCAGGGCAATAAACCAAAAGAAATCAGGTAGCTGACATGGATATCAGATAAAGAAGAAATTAAAGCCAAAAGCATTTAGGTTGGTGGTGGAGGTGTGTGTATCCCAAAGGGTCATTCTATATTGGCCAGTGGACTAATTCACAATGGAAGCATGCATTCGTGTGTGTGTTATGAATAATATATCATTCACATAGGTAGTGCTAATATTTATAAATCTGAGGAAACATCGACAATAAGACACTCATGCTCTTAGACATAACCATACCAATGTCTAATATTTTAGGAAATAATAAAAAACAAGGAAATCAAGAATTAGGATGAAGAGGTCTGGGTTAAGAAACCACCTTGAAATTCTACATTAGCAATCCCCTTTATGTCCTTACAGACAAAGTTCCTTCTTTGCAAGTATATTTGGGATACTTTCAACATTGAGTTATTCCTCTTCTATGCTGCAAAGAATATCTCAATAGGAAACATTATACCGACCACAATGTCTGACTGAAAAGCTGTAATAAAAGGTAACTAATCATTGTTCAGTGATTGGATGGGGCCCTATGTGAACTCCCAGCCTTCCCACTCAGACAATCACGGTCTTGCCTTTGAAGACAGGCAGTGTGTATCGCGTGCTGTTCTGCTTCCCACGACAAGAGGGTCGACGTGAAATAATATCCCCCAGCAGGGGACCACCGAAATTTACTGCAGGCCACTTCATGTTAGTTTTTGGAAAGAAAGAGATCAATCATATGATTAAGAAAAGAACAAGAATGATGGAGTTAGAAAAAGATTCTCATTCTCCAGCCATCATCTTGCCCAACTCTCTCATGGATGAAGAAATGGAGAACAGGGACACAGATCTCCAGTAAGAATTCCTGTGGAGCTCAGCCAGTGTAGCGCAGTGGTTGAGCATCAACCTATGAATCAGGAGGTCATGGTTAAACTCCTGGTGAGGGCGCATGCCCTGGTTGGAGGCTTTATCCCCATTAGGGGCCTGTAAGAAGCAGCTGATCAATGATTTTTTCTCATCACTGATGTTTCTATCTTTCTCCCTTGTCTGAAATAAACCTATACAGTGGTACCTCAAGATACGAGTGCCCTAACATACGAGATTTTTGAGATACAAGTCATTGAGCGAGCGATTTTTGCTTTGAAATATGAGCAACATTTGAGATAGGAGTAATTGCACAGATTGGTGGCTGCACACAACCCACCAGTTTACCGTGACTCGAGCGTCTCATAGTTTCCCACGTCTCAAGGTTATGGAACGAATTAAACTCGTATCTCTAGGTACCACTGTATATATAAAAGTCTAAGTGGCCAGTAAAACCAGTCTACCAGTTGCTATGATGACACACTCACCACCAGGGGTCAGACACTCAATGCAGGAGCTGCCCCCTGGGGTGGTCAGTGCTCTCCCACAGCCAGCCTCCCGTGGTCCCTCCCCCCTGCCAACGGGCCCTGATTGGCCACCATCAGGGCCGGCCAGCCAGCCTCCCTACCCCAATCAGCCTGATCAGGATTGTGAGACAGGCCCTGACCACTGGCCAAGCTGGAGGGACCTCACCCACGCACGAATCTGTGCACCGGGCCTCTATAGTAAAAATACAGTGGTACCTCAAGATACAAGTTTAATTCGTTCCATAACCTTGAGGCGTGGGAAACTATGAGACGCTCGAGTCGAGCTAAACTGGTGGGTCATGTGCAGCCAGCCGATCCAAGCAATGACTCCTATCTCAACTGTTGCTCGTATTTCAAAGCAAAAATAGCTCGTATCTCAAAAATCTCGTATGTTAGGGCACTCGTATCTTGAGGTACCACTGTATATGTAAAAACCGAAAAGGATTCCCGTGGATTTATCCCAGGTTGTGCGGCGTACAAAATCTGGCTCGGGGGGCCTGCGTCTCCTGGTAGGGCCACAGCTCTGTGCCTCTCTGCTGCTCCCCAAGTTTCTCCTCAAGCGAGACCCGGGGCCCACCTTGCACGTGTGGGCTGTGGGCTCGGTTCCAGCTGGAGTGACCCTGGTGTGCTCACTCGCCTGCAGAGCCGAGGCTGCCTGCTCCCAGGGGACTCCTCAGCTGCCGGCCTCTGCTCCCCTGGTAAGGAGAGCCCGTGCAATGTGGTTGTGATTACCCAAATCGCAGCTCCCCACCTCTGCCAGGTAACCTGCGAAACAACCTCTGACATCATTCCACGCGGAAAGCACTGAACCGTAAACCTGCGTTGGGGGGTTTGTTTCTGGAACGCTCTCATGACCTCTTTTTGTCAAGGCTCATTTTGTTTCCTGTTCTCTTTCCCTCCCCACCCCCCAAGCATCTGACTGGTCCCCCCCCTTTTTCTCCTCTGTGCGCCCAGGATGGGTTGCGCCCTCTGCCTCCTCTCTCTCTGGATGGCATTTCTGAGCCACACCAGGTGGGCAGCTGTTTTTCCACGCCATCCGGCCAGCCCGTGTTTGCTCACCTGCTGTCCGGCTGGACTGCAGTTGGAGACCGGGCCTCATGAGCGGAGCGGAGAGAGCGGAGATGTAAAAGCTGGACCAACTGCTTCGGGGTGGGAGACCTTGAACTTGTGAACCGAGGATTGTGTGAAACCCAATCCTCCTGTTGTTACGGCATAATCCTCGTTCAGCCATCCTCCTAACCATTCAGCGACAGGCTCACTCCTTCCTCCCTTTCGCTGTCAGGGGCGCTGGCATCAAAGCGTGGGCATCTCCTCTCATGTCCAGAGCCCGGTTTCTGGTACGATGCCAGGGGCCGGAGCCTGGTGGAGGCCAGCGTAGCCTCTGGACTGTCAGCTGTGACTGGGGGATGGTTGCAGAGCTTCTCAGGGGGAGAGGGAGGAGGATGTCTCCTGAAATAACGTCCTCTCAGCTCCTCACTCCTCAGTCTGGGCAACAATGAAAAGCAAAGGATTTGAGGACAAGAAGAGCGCTTAGCTGTCACCCACTCCAGAGCCCCTGTTTTAGTGTTCTCTTGCTGCATCACACATCTCCCCAGAAGGTCCTGGCTAAATCGCCACCACCATTTATTTGCTCGTGATTGTGCCACGTAGTGGGATGTGGTGATATGTCGCTGTCTGTGCCAGGTGGGTTTGGCTGTTCCCCGCCAGGTGGCCATTCTCTCCCCATACGGTCTCTCGCCATTTCATTGTCAGCCTGAGTGTCTGCATGCAGGCTGGCTTCTGCGAGACAGAAAGCATTCTACAGTGGTGCCTCGAGATACGAGTTTAATTCGCTCCGTAACCTTGAGGCGTGGGAAACTATGAGACGCTCAGAGTCGCGGTAAACTGGTGGGTTGTGTGCAGCCGGCGATCCGCGCGATGAATCCTATCTCAAATGTTGCTCGTATTTCAAAGCAAAAATTGTTCGCTCGACGGCTCGTATCTCAAAAATCTCGTATGTTAGGGCACTCGTATCTCCAGGTACCACTGTATTGGTTAAAGCAAGTCAGAGGGCAGCTGGGCATTTACAGGAGAGGAAGCAGACCGCACCTGTTGGTGGGAGGAGTGCATGAGGTTGCAGGGATGGAGAGATGGTTGGCACCATCTCACAGATGACCCACCTCTACGCTCCGTGCTGGACACAGACCTGCGAATGGGCTCCTGCAACAATGAGTGACCCAGTGAATTGGCAACATAGGTGCTCCCAGAAGAAAATAACTCACTTTTCTTACTCTTGCGGAAAGAATTGAAGTCCCCTTTAAGACTAACCTGAACATATTAGGAAGTGAGAGGGGAGCAGAGATGAGAAATTGGGGTGAGATGGGAAGAGGACAATGTATTTTGAGTTCTGCTAGGCACAACTCTGACCTATCAACTAGGCCAAGTTCATGTTTCTATTTGGATTTTGCTAAAAGGGCTGCTTTTTATGTTTGTTGAGTGAATATTAGTTACCACATCTCACGAAGCCTGTTTTTTATCTGAAAGTGTGTGGAGTGAGCACAGGAAAGATGAAGCACAGAGCCTCTCTGTCCCGCAGTGAGAGGCGATAACATGAGCAGGATACTTGGGCTGGAAAGAGTGGGAGGAAGACAGGAGAGGAACCTCCATTCCGAAACACCCTGGACCAGCACAGTCTGTGAATCCTGTGAAATCTGCCTCAGTCAGGGTGGCCTGGGGGCTCCCTGAGGAGGTGCAAAGGTCTCTGGCCATTTCTCCTTTTCTCTCTGTTCACTAGGAAGAGGTCCGGTAGAGAATTGCTGGGATTGCTTTGAGAATTATATTTTGGGGTGTGTGTTGCATTTATATACTTTCCTAAACTGTTTGCTTCTGGTCCTGGGGGAAAGGCATCTGAAGATGTGGGCTTAGCTTGGAGTAAGGAGGAGAAATTGAGGCACTTTGTGGCTCAGGGCATGGGGCCTCCTGTGTACCCAGAGTGTGGATGAGACTCCCTATTATGCCTGCTTTACAGTCTTCTTGGGAGTAGCCATGCACTTTGCATGTGTAATACATAGTTCTCCCAGACTGAATTACATCAAGTTCAAGCCTCATTATGCTATTATTCATAGAATTGATTCCCAGACCTTGAAATCAATAGTAGATAAACTCTTTTGGTTTAAATATTGTTCCGTTCAGTACCTTGAGGGACTGTTTATTTGGGGATTTGTAAAGTAAGTGTAAGAATTTATTTAGTTTATGTGGAATATTTGACCAAGGACTTTTAAAAATATATGTTTTATTGATTCAGAGTTCAGGAAGGGAGATGGAGAGTTAGAAACGTCAGTGATGAGAGAGGATTATTGATTGGCTGCCTCATGCACACCCCCTTCTGGGGATTGAGCCCGTGAGACACTAGCATGTGAATTGAACCTTGAATTCCTGGTTCATAGGTCTATGCTTAACCACTGAACCATGCCGCCCAGGTGACAAAGGACTTTTTGATTATAACTTTAATATCTCAATCTTTGAGTGCATGAGGATCTGCTATGAGACAATTCTCGCAGAATTATTAAGGTGGCATGCCCCATAGTAAAGTTTTATAGTGATTTCCCAGTGGAAAAACTGTGGAGGTGATGGTTGGAAATAAGATAGATGAAGTGATAATGACTGATGTTGACCTTACTATGGTGGTCTTGCTGCTTGTATTAGTTTCCCATTGCTGCTATAACAAATCATCATGCATGTCGTGGCCTAAAACAGCACACATGTATTCTCTTGTAGTTCTAGAGGTCAGGAGTATGAAATGGGCCAGCAGGCATGTGCTCCTGTGGAGGCCCCAGAGATGAATCCATCTCTGACTTTTCCAGCCGAGAAGGCTGCCTGCATTCCTTGGCTTGTGGTCGCACATCACTCCAACTTCTGCTGCTGTCATCACGTCTCTCTCTCAGGAGGGCCCTTGTTAATTCCTGGGGCCGGCCTAGACCATCCAGGGTAATCTTCCCTTTGTAAGATCATTAACTTAATTACACCCACGAAGTCAAGGCTCTTGCTATTTAAGGGATATTATTCTCACTTAGTATTAGTTGCAGGTGTTTATACAGTCTGTTCTGCTACACGTTTCTTTCAATAGGAAAAGTGGTATCAGCGTAATGGTGATTTTTAAATTTTTTAAAAATATATTTTATTGATTTTTTACAGAGAGGAAGGGAGAGGGATAGAGAGCCAGGAACATCAATGAGAGAGAAACATCAATCAGTTGCCTCCTGCACGCCCCCAACTGGGGATATGCCCGCAACCAAGGTACATGCCCTTGGCTGGAATCAAACCCGGAACCCTTCACGCTGCAGGCTGACTCTCTATCCACTGAGTCAAACCGGTTTTGGCGAAATGGTGATTTTTAATTGAACGCTTTAGTGTTGTGTGTTTTTTTTTTTTTTAAAGGGAGCAAGCTTGTCCTAAAGCAAAGAGAAAAACTTTGTGAAATATGAAGACTTTAATTAAAAAGCTGAAATTCTCACGGAATGCTTTATATTAGAGCAAAACATGACTGATAAGAGGGCTGTAACACTTTCTTTTGTTTTAAGCTCTTTGGGGAAGCTGTGAGGTCAAATACTAGGAGAGAACCTGAAACTGGATTTCCCCTACTGTTAAAAACAATGTATTAATTGTTGAAGAGGGTTTACATCTTGGATTATGAATTTCATTTTGATGAAGCTGATCTCTGTTTAGATGCAATCTGTGTCTCAAAAGCAGAAATTAAAGAAATTGAATTAAAAGTTTAAGATGGAAAGTAGGGAAAGCTTTGATGCCGGAAGCAAATACCAGTGGCAATTTAACAACTCTATTTGTATAAGAGTAACTAACTGTTACTATTTTTGTCAGTTCTCTGGTTAAAATTTCATGTTTGGAGTGGTCTGCCCTGAACTTATTTTCCCTCAAAGCGCTGCTGCTTTTAATGTGTGGTTTTCTGAAATGTGAGGTCTATCAGGAACATATATGTGACATTATAACAGAAAGAGCTTCATTTGAATTTCAAAGCCACAGTTAATCCACCTCACAGGAATAGACAGATACAGTTTCAGTAATAATTGCTAATTTCGTTTTTCCTGAAAAGTCTCAGCAGAGGATGATACTGGTCTCAAGAAGAGTGGGAGAACATTTAGGTAATCTGGGAGGATTTGGACAAATTTTGGTGTAGATTGCCTTTGAGGTACAGTGGTACCTCGAGATAGGAGTTTAATTCGTTCCGTAACCTTGAGGCATGGGAAACTATGAGACGCTCAATTCGAGGTAAACTGGTGGGTCGTGTGCAGCCGGCCGATCCACTCGATGACTCGTATCTCAAATGTCGCTCATATTTCAAAGCAAAAATCGCTGGCTCCACGGCTCATATCTCAAAAATCTCATATGTTAGGGCACTCGTATCTCGAGGTACCACTGTATTTAGAAGAAATGAAGAGGCATTACTTAGGTAAGAAAGAACGGAATGAAGATTCAGAAAGTGGATCCAACACTCACAGATATTGGTTGCGTTGGTTCATGAGTTTCACAGGAAGCGTATGTGTGTTTGTCTACTCTCCGCCAAATGGCTTTGGTGCTGGCCTGTTTGTTGGGGTCCTTTAGTGTCTCGTGGGGAGCTCTGAGACCGCCAGGATGACAGCGATCCTTTCTTTGGGGGGAATTATGCACCAGGCTTCTGACCAGCCCGTGTTTCCCCATCTCTACTTGGCTGTGTAGCACTCACCTGCCAGGTGATGAGAATTGATGTAGAAAAAGCCACCTTCAGCACAAAGGACGCAGATCCTTTAGGCTGTCTGCAGGGGACCAGCCCTGGGAAGAAATCTAGGCTCCTTTCTTTCTTTCTTAAAAAATATATTTTATTGACTTTTTACAGAGAGGAAGGGAGAGGGATAGAAAGTCAGAAACATCGATGAGAAAGAGAGACATCGATCAGCTGCCTCCTGCACGCCCCACACTGGAGATGTGCCTGCAACCAAGGTACATGCCCCCGACCAGAATCGAACCTGGGACCTTTCAGTCTGCAGGCTGACGCTCTACCCACTGAGCCAAACTGGTAACGGCAAGGCTCCTTTCATTTGTGCAAGAGCAATTTCCTTTTAAGTTCAGAAGTGCTTATTCCCAAACCAAGCCAGAGAGAGGGATAGCAGTGGGGGAGGGGGAGACTAGGACTTTGCCTGCAGCCCTTGCCATTTATTTGGGGTGAGTTAGCACCAACTGGGCACGGGAAGCGATGCCGGCACACAGACCCCCACACCTCAGGGTGGGAGCAGGCCTGGACCCCACCGCTCCTGTCTGCCTCAGCGTCGGAGAGAGGAGCGAAGAGGGCGAAAGGAGGTGAGCCTTGGCTAGGGAGCGAGCCCAGTCAGAAAATGGGAGTTTTAATTGGAATCATATCCCCAGCGTTTTACGTTTCAAAAGTTGTTAGCGTGACAGAGGGTGCATTTTCTGGTGACGACTGTTATTACTGTCATGCTGACTGCTCTGGGCCGGCCTGAAGCTTACATGTGGGCCCCCAGCCGCTGAGCTGGGGGGAGGGGACGCTGGCAGAAGGAGCCTCAGCCTCCCAACGCTCCCCAGGAACCAGCCTCTGGCCGCCCTCCCTGCCTCTGGCTGGGGGATCCCGAGCTTGGACCCCAATCCTCCTCTCCAGCACCCGGCGGCGATGCTGCTGTTTGTCCCCTCCTCTTCCCACACAGACCTCTTGGATCATCAGCATCTTGTCCACGAGAGGGGCTGCACTGATCCGTGTGGCTCGTGGGGCGCACAGACAAGTCTGCTTTGAGGTCTCTGCCGGAGCTAGAGAATTCCCAGGATGCCCCGGGCCTCCTTCTGAGAAGGGTCATAGCTGAAAGGCTCCCGACCTTGACCTTGACTCTGCGTTTGAATGTCCGGAGGAGTCTCCGGAGTCAGTGGGTTGAATGTGGGGCTTGAGCCTCTGCAGCGTTAACCGCCTCCAGGTGATGCCAATGGGCTAGAGAGCCCTCAGCTGGGAACCGGTTAGAGGAGGCTCTAAGCTGTGTGTTTTTTTTTTTTGTTTTCAGAAAGAAAAATCCAAGGAGAGTCAACTCCAAGGCGGCCTCTCTCTAGGCTGAGCCTGGGCTTTGGCGCGGCGCGGGACAAAGCCTGAAAGGAGGAGAAATCTCACCCAGCGCTTGCCCGGAGAGCTCAGGCCTCGCAGGGGTGGCCGGGAGGACGGACCCACACAGGCAGCCGGCAATCCCGAGTTCGAGCTCATTGCTGCTGAAGCGCCCACGAGGGCCACCCACTGCGAGTGCTGGCCCGCGGGAAGACCCTGCTTCCAAGTAAGACCTCTCTCTTTTTATCCAGAGAAGCGCTTCCATTCCTCGTGTGCTTATTGCAGAAGCCAGCGGTTCTCAACCTGGGGGTCGCGACCCCTTTGGGGGTCGAACGACCCTTTCATAGGGGTCGCCTAAGACCATGGGAAAATGCAGATATTTACATCACGATGCATCACAGCAGCAACATTTCATGGTTGGGGGTCACCACCCCATGAGGAACTGTATGCCAGGGTCGCGGCCTTAGGAAGGTTGAGAACCGCTGGCAGAAGGCATCTCCTGTCAGCTTGCTTGCTTGCTGTTATACGTGTCTAGGTGTGAGATTTGACTTTGGTTCATGGTACAGCAGAAGTACAATGCGCCCTGTCATTGGTTTAGCATCCTTTTAAGGAGCAATTGTTACGCAAAAAGCTCGGTGTATCCTATGTTAGATGAGGTCTCGGTATAAATAGTAAAGTTTTCCGAAGATGGAGAACACACACCAAGCAAACAAACAAAAAACACACAGGCCGAAACCAGTTTGGCTCAGTTGGTAGAACATCAGCCTGCGGACTGAAGGGTCCCAGGTTCGATTCTGTTCAGGGGCACATGCCTTGGTTGTAGGCACATGCCCGGGAGCGGGTGTGCAGGAAGCAACTGATGTATGATTTTCTCTCATCGATGTTTCTCTCTATCTCTCTCCCTTCCTCTCTGTAAAAAATCAATAAAATATATTAAAAAACAAAACAAAACAAAACACACAGTGAGGCTGTTCAGAGGCACTGAGATCAGCACAGGGGAGGCGTGTGGAGGGCAGTGCTCTCTCCTGCCCACACCCCTCCTACTCTCTGCCACCCACGTTTGCAACGGTTCCTTTTGCAAACTAGTGACCCTCAGAGGGAAAGGGCTCCTGCGTGGGCATCCTGGGAGTTGCCCTGCACTTCCGGGAAGGTCTCTGCAGGCCCTGCGCCCACAGGAAGGAGCAGGTGGGTGGAATTGAACCAACACAACAGCCTGATTGTAGTGAAACGGACCGCTCGTGAAAGTACTGAACTGAGGGATCTCTGCTGATTTCTTTAACTCTCACCCCAGGCAGCGATAGAATTCCGTCAATGCCAATTCAGGGGAAAAAAAAGAAAGTAATTCTCTTTCAAGCTTGAGTTGGGTTGTTCTGATAATCTCTCAAGAAGAGCTCCTCTCTATGGCCATCTAACCACTGTACGTACACCTGAAACTAATACAGAATAATATTGAATGTAAACTAATTAAAAAAACACACAAATGAAGCTGTGTAGATATTAGAGGGAAAGAGGAGTTGGAAAAAGTGGGGGGAGGGATGGAAAGAGGCTTTGCTTGGGATGAGGGGTGCAGATGCTATTTTGTGCAGTTGTATACTTGAAACCTGTGTGGTGTTGTGAGCCATTGTCACCCCTGATGAATTCAATTAAAAGGAAGAAGAAACAATAAAAAACATCAACATACTTCCTGCTCTAATCTCAGGGGGGCAGGGAGGGAGCAGGGAAGGAGCTCCCCAATCTTCCTTTGTTGCTTTGATTTATTTATTATTTTTTTAGTCCTCACTTTTGGCCTGTTTTATTTTTGCCGAGTCCAGGACTCATTTAAAGTTTGCCAGAGTGAAATTTTCTTTGTCTTTTCTTATTGTGCCACATGTATACATATCTCCCCATTGCTCCCCCCTCCTTTCCCAGGCATACCCCAGCCCCCCAGTGTCTTGTGTTCATTGGTGATGCTTATAGGCATGCTTACAAGTCCTTCGGTTGATCTCTTATCTACCCCACTTCTCCTTAATCTTCCTGCTGTAATTTGACAGTCTGTTTGATGCTTTACTGCCTCTGTACCTATCCTTTTGTTCATCAGTTTATAATCTTTATTATCCACAAATGAGTGAGATCACCTTTGCTGCTCTAGAGGGGCTGTGTTTGGAGGAAGGAGTTAGCATGGCCCTCTCTCTACACATCACTGTTTTAGGCCCCAGCTCAGGATCTGGGGGAAAAGCAAGTCTGTGGCTTCTGCATCTCAGTTGCTGAGAAGCTTTGCAGGGAGGGAGCAGGAGTAGGTGGGAGGGGATTATTTCCTCCTTCCAGGCATCCTCCTGGCCACAGGGCATCCTGGGGATTATCCCAAGGGAAGCCCCCTCTGACAGTCTGAGGCTCAGGGTTTTGGGGGGCAGAGGGGTCTGTCTTCACTGTCCCTGGGAGGAAAGAAATCCCGTTTAGTCGGACTTTTCCTTGTAAATATTTCAGTACCAACAGGACCGAATACAACGACTTAAGAAGCCGAGCTCGGTGGCAGTCAGCCTAACACGCCTGTCACTCTGTCACTCTGTCTCTCTTCTGTGCCCCGAACATTCCTGCCTGCAATGAGAAGCTCGAATGTTGTTTTTTCGGCTCGGATCTTGGCAGGTGTGTAACGTGACTCCTGATAGCAGGACCGCCGATTACATGCGTCTCTAAAACCGTGGCTGAGGCTCTTGGCACCCGGACTGTTATTGCACGTCTGCAGGTGCTTGGTAATTGGATTAATGCAGAGCCCGAGGAATGTCTGCTTCCCCGGCTCCGAGAAACAGCGAGGAAAGACCTGGAAGGCACGCTGACAGGCCCGCGCTCCCACGTGAGGCCGGATCGGAGCCCGCACGTTGACAACGAGCTGCTGCGAGCGATCGCCTTCCCCGGGAACGCTGATCCCAGGCTAAATACAATAACAGTGGCCTTGAGAGGCGGGCGGGAAGGAGCCCCAGCCCGGGGTTTGATCCTCTTCCAAGAGCAACGCAGACGACTCGAGCTTAAGCCTTCCTATCATGCCGCTCGTGAGCCCTGCAATCCTAGGTGTTTAACAATAATGATACTTCGTGAAAGACCTTGGGAGACAGAAGAGGATGCTAAGCTTCCCAGTGGAAGTGCCCGGACCGCAAGAGGATCCTGGATCATCGAGCTCTTGCCAGTGAAGTCCCGCCTCCATTGTAAAAAGACACAGGCCTCCTGGAATACGCCCCAGCCAGCCCTGAGCAAGTGCTCGCAATGCACCCCATGGCAACGGTGCCCCATGCCCAGAAGGGGCCGTTCTCGGGGGTCATCTCCTCCTCCTGGCTAATTAAAGCTGACGATGCCCTCCGGGAGCGAAAAGCCAAACTCCTGTCGGAGGACATAAAACCTAATGGGTTGGCCTTCTAGACCGACCCTCTTTCTCAGCTTTACTGCTCAGGAGGGAGGTGGGCCGTTTGGAGAGAATCCAAGTGGAAGGCAGATAACGGTGGAGAGGCACGTCTGGTGAAGAGAGGCAGAGGGACTGGTGCTGCTTCGCTGACATCCTGGCGGGGTAACTCGTAGTTCACAGGGATTATTGACGGCGGGCGGGAGAGCAGAGAGGGGAGAGGGTAGGGCAGAACCAGTCAAGGCTGGCAGAGCGTGAGCTGGAAGGGCTCGGAAGGCAGAGGAAGGAAGAAATCTGGGCGAGAGAGGAGCACAGCCACAGGGCCACGCATTCCACACAATGTGCTGGTCCCAACGAGGGGCTAGTCCCGGATGTGTGGGGATGGCCAAGTGACCAGGACATGTTTTCCGTTTTCAGAGCGTGGTCTTCTAGAAAAACAGGGCATGTGACGGTAACACTCGGGGTGTGTGAACACGGATGCCTGTGAGAGCTCTCGGGGGCATTTCAGCGGCCTGGGCGAGAGCAGGGCAGGTGTGTCTGGGAAGTGTGACTCCCCTTTGGAGGACACCAGGCCTTCTTGTGACGATGGATGGGGTTCCGGTCGATCTGCCAGCTGACTTTCCAGCTCTCAGTGGGGAAGGAGTCATGCAGTGGTACCTCGAGATACGAGTGCCCTAACATAGGAGATGTTTGAGATACGAGCCGTCGAGTGAGTGATTTTTGCTTTGAAATACGAGCAACATTTGAGATAGGAGTCATCGCTCGGATCGGCCGGCTGCACACGACCCACCAGTTTACCGCGACTCGAGTGTCTCATAGTTTCCCACGCCTCAAGGTTACGGAATGAATTTAACTCCTATCTCGAGGTACCACTGTACTGGGGATGGAGGATGCTGCTTGTTTGCACCTTTGGTTGCTTGGGGCTGTAGGTGAGCGGAAGGGGAAGTCTGACAGGCTGCTGTGGTCACCTTGCCATGAGGTCCTTCCATAATCTGGAGGAAGGAGGACTCCGTGGGGCATGTCGGGAAAAGGAGGTGTGGGTAGGCAGGGTGTGGGGAGGAGAGGAACAGGGACCTGTGAAGAGAACACAAACAGAGAGGAATAGCAACAGCAATCAGCTTTCAAAGAAAAGTGGGCAGACCGGAGGGCCGTGGGCAGCAGGATCTGCTTGGGAGGCAGAGTGCTCAGAGAGTTTATCGTTCAGATGGTGGTGCGGCAGGCAGGTGGGCTGCCCAAGAGAAGGTCAGGAGAAGATGGGGCAGAGGACTCAGGTGGGGGAGGCAGCCCAGCCCAGGCCGAGGAGGGGCGTTCTCTGTAAGTCACGCAGGAAGGGCAGGCCCAGCGAGCGGGGGAGTGGAACTCGCTAGGTCAGAGGAGAAAGCTCAGGGCAGTGTCTTACAATTTCCCAGGGACAGAAAGGAGCTGGGTTTAATCTAGATCAGCGGTTCTCAACCTGTGGGTCGAGACCCCTTTGGGGGTCTAATGACCCTTTCACAGGGGTCGCCTAAGACTATTGGAAAACACCTATTTCCCATGGTCTTAGGAACCAACACACCGCTCCTCGGTGTAGCAAAATGTAGTAATATAGTTTACTGTTGTCCTATGAAAACTGTTGTCCATGCTACACCACGATTCAAGACAAAATTTCATTTATTTGTCATTAGAAATAAATATTTCACAATATATAATTATATATTGTTTTTGTGATTAATCACTATGCTTTAATTATGTTCCATTTGTAACAACGAAAATACATCCTGCATATCAGATATTTGCATTACAGTTCATAACAGTAGCAAAATTACAGCTATGAAGTAGCAATGGAAATAATTTTATGGTTGGGGGTCACCACCACATGAGGAGCTGTCTTAAAGGGTCGTAGTGTTAGGAAGGTTGAGAACCACTGCTCTAGATGAAAAAAGGAATCCAGGAGGATGAATGAGATGAAAAATGCTTACTTTTCAATCTGCATTAAAAGGCTGAAAATGAAATGTGCTGTTTGAGGAACTGATTGGCCACTTGAAAAGTCTATTATCACATGAATCCAAACGACTGAACCAGAAAAGGTTCTCACAGACTGGAAGCTCCACCCCATTAGTTTACACAGAGGAATCTGAGGGGGAGCAGGGCTAATCCCCAGTCACACAGAGACTGGGCAGACAGGACTATCCTGCCATTCCTAAAAGGGTAAAGGATGGGGTCCACATGGGTATGAGGGAAGGAGAGCAACTTCTGTGTGCTCGCTAACGGCACTGAAAGTATTCATCAACCAGGGCATCTGAGAGCTAAGGGCCAGCAGCGCAAGGCATTGTGGGAGAGGGAGAACATCCAATTCTGTCAGGCAGGGAGAAGAGTGAGTTCCTTGGATATTAGCTGATGGAGAAACCACTGTGGTGGGCACGGTCCAGGGAAGTTTTGAAGAGGAGCTTGGACAACACAAAGCTGTATGTGTGTGTATGTGCATGCATGCATGCGTGTGTGTGTGTGTATGCTTGCATGTGTGAGGGCAGTTAGGAGAGGAGAGGATCATCCACAAGGCACTTGGAGACCACTTATTTGGTAAATCATGGTACAACTCTATTTGTGACGCATGAGGATGCATGACTGATTGTGATGGTATAGGCGGGTGGTCTGCAAACGCATTAGTCAATAGAGCGGCAAATCATGAGCCGCGGTTTGCTGACCGCTGGTACAGGCCGATGTTTCCCCTGCAGGCATTTAGGCCCACCGAAATCTGAGCAGAATTACCATTTCCTTCAGCTGAATCAGCGGAAAATCTGTTCCCCATATTCCTAACTTTCAGCTGGTCTCATTGGTAACCTGGGGTGTCTTGTTAGGTAGCTATTTCTACTTAAGCCGATTGTAATGCTATCGCCCAGGTAACATCTGGAGATCCTTTCAGCTCCGAGGCTGATCTTCTAAGGGGAGCTCATGTGCCCACAAATGGTTGGCAGGATTCTTGGGGCCAGGAAGGAAAAGAGCCCTCATCAGACTCCTTCTGTTCTTGGTCAGCTTCTTGCAGAGGCCGCTGGGAGCGCAGTGTCACTCTACACCAGTGGATCTCAACCTTCCTAAGGCCGCAACCCTTTAATACAGTTCTTTATGTGGTGGTGATCCCCAACCATAAAATTATGTTTGTTGCTACTGCATAACTGTGATTTGCTACTGTTATGAATCTTAATGTAAATATCTGTGTTTTCTGATGGTCTTAGGAGACCCTGCTAGCTGTTCGTGACCCACAGGTTGAGAACTGCTGCTCCACACTCAAAGTCCTTCCGTGTTTACAAGACATTTGGGCACAGGTGCACTTATTGCATCACCGGCCAATTTCTTCACCTCTTTTACACACTTTATCACGTAAAGCAGCATGCTGAGAGATCTCAGCGCTACCGAAGATGGCAAAAGGAAAGTGTAGCTTCTTCTTTTTTTTTTAAATATATTTTATTGATTTTTTACAGAGAGGAAGGAAGAGGGGTAGAGTTTTAGAAACATCAATGAGAGAGAGACATGGATCAGCCGCCTCCTGCACGTCCCCCATTGGGGATGTGCCCGCAACCAGGATACATGCCCTTGACTGGAATCAAACCTGGGACCTTTCAGTCTGCAGCCCAACGCTCTATCCACTGAGCCAAACCGGTTTCGGTGGAAAGTGTAGCTTCTTCAGCTGCCTGGGGAAATCTGTCCAAGGACCTTTCTGTAGAGAATCCCCTTCCCCTGCACAGCCACAGGGTCCCTGTCTCTTGACCCACACTGCCTCATCTTCCTCCCCTTCCTCCCCTTCCTCAGGCCAGTGCTGGTTCTGCCGCAGAACTCCCAGCAGGAGGGTCACTGTCTGCAGCCCTTCCTGGGAGATGGTTTACCAGTCAGACCTCCGGACCTGGGCATCCTCTGGCAAAAAGGGACTAAAATCTGAATTGTAAATAGTAACAAGAACCAAGAATGCCATTTACATACCCAAATTACACCAATAAATATTTCCTGGTTACTAGAGGGTCTTGTAGGATATCTATTGAATAAAGAGATTGAATTGGATCACAATGACCATTACTGATCTGTGCCATCAATACAGAAAGTTCATTAAATCAGACAGAAATTTGACTTCGTTGTCCTCTTTGCGGCTGCTATTATTTCATCTAAACCCTTTTTGTTCGGAGACACGGCAGAGGCGGGTTTTAATCCAGACGCTCAATTACCCAAATCGCCGACGTTTTCCCGCTCCCCGCAAAGTGCTCCGGGCACACAGGCTGCTTGTTCCTCCGCTGCCTCGGCTGGCAGAGCGCGGAGGGCGAAATGGAGGAAATTGGCAGAGCTCCGCTTTCAATCCGCGCTAAGAGCTCGGATCAGTCTTGCTTCTCTTCCTCTGGAAAAGAGAAGAAATGAAAGAAGCCCTTCTTTCCGTAAAATTGGAGCTTATTCTCCTGAGGGGCGGAAGCTTCTGGATTGCAGATGAAAAGGGCTCAGTCTTCGAGAATAATCCGGGACCGGGAGGTGGCGGTGAAAGGCCTTCTTTGTAACTTCAAGCCCTTCTCCCCGGTGACCTCAGGAGGACAGAGGGAGGCATCCCGGGGTCAGGGATCGAGTCACAAGAAGCAGGGAGAGATGGAAGGCAACGAGAATTGGGAGTGGAAACCTATGCTGTGGCCCCTTTTACTCGCATCCTGTCTGGTCTGGGCTCGGCAAGGCTTCCTGCTTTCCCTCCATCTTCTCCAAATGGCAGGACCAAGATGGAAGAGGCAGCCCTGGGGTAGAGCTCCACGCTCAGAAGTGACTGTGGACTGATCTATCCATCCGTCATTCCGAAAGTGATAGAATTCGCCATGTATCGAGCCCAAGTTCAAGGCTGGAGGTACAGGGATGAATAATTCCCAGCGGGTATGTCCAAGGAGTAACAGTCTGAGGGCCCAGGATGAAGCCGCATCTGGCCAGCACTCTTAAGATTCTGGCTCCATTTGCAGCAACCTGGTTGGAACTGGAGAGCCTTATGCTTATAGTGAAATAAGCCAGTCAATGAAGGAGAAGCATCACATGATCTCACTCATTTGTGGGTAATAAAGAACATGATAAACTGATGAACAAAAGGATAGATACAGAGGCAGTAAAGCTTCAAACAGACTGTGAAATGACAGCAGGAAGATTAAAGTTAGGTGAGGTAGATAAGAGATCAATTAAGGACTTGTATGCATGCATATAAGCATCACCAATGAACACAGACACTGGGGGGTTGGGGTATGCCTGGAGGGAGGGGGGCAATGGGGAGATATGTATAAAAAATAAAAAGATTCTGGCTTCATTGGTGTTCGGGCTTCCTTCCTCATTGCTGACTTACTGCTTCAGTCTTTGGTCATGAATCGGGAACATCAGTGTCTTACAAGATGATGGAAATGGATTTAACCTGATAGCAAGAGAGTTGAATTTAGGCTCAGCCTCAGGGCGGGGCTTAGAGTGAGGCGAGGCAAGCCAGCAGCTATGGCATAACATTCATGGAGGTATCGCTCACAGCGTCACACTAGTGTGAGGTCTCTGTACAAGCCATCTCCACTCTCTGAGGACATGCCTCGCTCTCAGAGTTGTTGAAAAATTAGTGGTATAATCCTTATAAAAGCACATTAGAAACTATAAATGATATATGTAAATACATGTTGGTTGTGACAATAGTAATAATAATTGTTTGTGATGTTTTCATTAATCACAATTATATTAATAATAACCACAACCAAAACATTCTTTGTAGTAACTACCACACATTATATTAGAAAATTCAACAAAGAAACCTAAGGTCTGGCTCTCTTTCTTAAGTTTTTCCAGAATTGCTGCTGTGGTAGGAGTACCCCAAACTTAAAGATTTGAACTTTTACCTTAAAAATAGAAACTAGAAACTGCATTAATGGATTAGGTCATTATTGTTTTAGCAATTTTTGTATCTATCTTAAATATTATTTTAAATAGAAGAGGCAATCAAATACAATAAAGTAGTGAAGTGTAGAGATATTTTGAGTGATGAACTCAGACTTGAATGTTCATTCCAGGTTTGTCACCTACAAATGATTAGCCTCTAAAGTCTCAGTTTCCTTATTTGCGAAAAGAGAAAAATAGTCACAGACTCGTAGGGTTGCTACTGCGGGTTCAATGGGATAATGTGTGTGACGCTCATCATCCTGGAGGCCGTTGGAGGCCACCGCATGGATGGATACTGTGGTGAGGGGGGGACTGCAGCAAAACCACTTCATGCCGCAGGCCAGACTGTCTCCGGAGTCTCTGCTTTTCCAGGTTTCTCAGCTGAGATCCTATCACTCAGCTCTCCGACACAGGATGTTTGCTCTCTAGGCCTGATGTTAGGAATAATTATACCGAACGTTCTCTCTTTCATAGTTTTTCCAGAATTGCTGCCGAGGTGGAAGTACCCCAAACTTAAAAACTTGAACTTTTCCTTAAAAAATAGAAACTAGAAACTGCATTAATGGTTTAGGTCGTTATTGTTTTAGCAATTTTTGTATGTATCTTAGATATTATTTTAAATTGGTGATTTCAAGAATTACTTTGAGCCGAAACGGGTTTGGCTAAGTGGATAGAGCGTCGGCCTATGGACTGAAAGGTCCCAGGTTTGATTACGGTCAAGGGCATGTACCTTGGCTGTGGGCACATCTCCAGTAGGGGGCGTGCAGGAGGCGGCTGATCGATGTCTCTCTCTCATCGATGTTTCTAGCTCTCTATTCCTCTCTGTAAAATAATAATAATAATAAAAGAATTCCTTTGAAAAGCACTGAATCTCACATCGTCGTGACCAACTCCTGACTGCCAGAGGCCAGCTCTCTGCTTCAGCCAATGAGACGGGCCTTGGTAATTCTGTTGTGAAGGTAAAAGTGAAGAGAAAGATAAACTTTGCTGCCTTCCTCTTACTCTTAGTGCCAGAAGCTTGAGGATGCGCAGGGCTGGTCTGGGCCCCGGGTGCAGGGCGTGGTGGGTGCCCAGATTTAGGAAAGACAC
Organism: Lasiurus borealis; assembly: GCA_004026805.1. Classification (NCBI taxonomy): domain Eukaryota; kingdom Metazoa; phylum Chordata; class Mammalia; order Chiroptera; family Vespertilionidae; genus Lasiurus; species Lasiurus borealis. The sequence goes on along the minus strand of PVJN01000372.1, from coordinate 38,849 downwards.
ATGAGGTTCTCAGAGTCGGGTTTGAAGAAGTAGTATTGTCTTAGCCCCACGAGAGGGACCAGGTTTGGCACTAAGGAAAGGGCCTCACCTCAGACCTCAGAAGCGGTCAGACAGAACAAGTACAGGTGCAGGGCAAGACGCAGTGGCTCAGGAAGGGACAAAAGAGCTGAACATCCACCGGCCCCATCAGAACTGCAGGTAACACAGACGCAGCAACAGCTCCTGGCTGGTGCGAAGGCAACAGCATCGCACACGGTAGAGGTACTCACTTCCGCAGCTCAGAATTGCTCCGAGGCACGCAGACATCCACAGGTGAGAATGATTATATCTCATCAAGTTCCCTCTTTCTGGCAGGAGCATCTCGGTCTCTCATCTGGTATCTATCAGTTCCTATTGGCCGGTGCCTAATCCGACTTAGGGCGTTGAGCAGGCCTTGAGAAAGAATTCAGTGAATGAGTGAAGGTGAGAGTATGATGAGCCTGGGGCATGTCCTGGCCACAGTGTCCTAAGAAAGGGATTCTTAACGATGAGGAGCCACCAGGAAGAAGGGGTTTGTCTTCACCAGGAAGAAGGGGTGTGGGCACCATGGATTTGTACCTATCAATAAAAAAGTAGTTAATTAGATCAGCGGAGGGATGTTCTCTCCACTTCATAGGATGCGTTTTGTTGCTCAAAGAGGATGAAAGTTGAAGACCTGGTTGTGTGCTATCAAGAATCGTGTGTTAATTCTTTCCTTGAATTTGAACTTAGAAATAAATGTGTTTCTAATGATAGATTTACATGCTGTGGATTTGTAGCTAATCACCATATTAAACTAATGTGCTTCCCCTTTATTTTCAGCAATCAGTGTGCTTAAAACTTAAATTAGAACCCAACAGTGGTGCTACACTTGCTTTAGTGCCTGATAATTCCATCCTTGTCTTAACTCTATATCATGTCTTTATCTTGGGATCATAGGGTGTGTTTTTCATACAACTGCAATATATTTGTGAGCATTTCTTTGTATTTCAATTTCTTGGTAGAGATGATGAAGATTTTTTTCCTCAAAAGAATTATGATTGTTGACAAAGTTCAAGAATGCCAATTTTAATTAGCCTTCTGCTCCCCAGAGCTTACAAGCCTCTAGTGGTCACTAAAGTTGAAGGAATCGATGGCCAATAGTGATGTCCAGCTCAATGGTCGGCAAACTGCGGCTCGCGAGCCGCGGTTCGCCGCTCTGTTGACTAATGAGTTTGCCGACCACTGATCTAGCTCAGCCCTCCATTTATTACTGGAACCCCAGCTCCCTTCTTCATCCTTGTCCTGGTTCAAGGGCAGGGCCCACAAAGTGCAGTTCTAGACAACAGCAGGCTTAGATGACACCCCTCTTGCCTCGGGGAGATTTCGCACTCACCCATTCTTTTCCACAAGACCTCTGGCCGGTCAAATACCTCACATTCCTCCCTGCTGCAAGTTCTACAGGAAATGCAGTTTACTTTCCTTGCTTCTCTGTGTTGTTTCAGAGAGCTATGTAATACCGGTGAGGGCGGCAGTAAGATAAAAGCCGGAGTTCAGGACTTACATTGGAAACTGGCCAACAGGGCTGATCTTCACCTTTCCTCTCTTGCCTTCCCTAATTGCAAAACCCTGCAGGGAGGTGGGGGAGACTAGTTGATACCTAAGGTGCTTTCTATAATTCCCCTTGACTCTTTATCTCTATCTTGCTTGTTGACACCCAGAAAATTCTGATACAGTAATTTTTCTCCTATCTTTTAAATAAATCATAACATAAGACAATCATCATTAACTATAAATTCAGGACATGGCTGGAGATGATTGTGGTGAGCAGGTAGTCATAGCAATAGCAATATGTCTAAAAGGAAACAAAGAGATGAAGTAATTTGCTCAAGGTCTCAAAATACAGTGGTACCTCGAGATATGAGTGCCCTAACATACGAGATTTTTAAGATACGAGCCGTCGAACAAGCGATTTTTGCTTTGAAATACGAGCAACATTTGAGATAGGAGTAATCATGGATCGGCCGGCTGCACATGGCCCACCAGTTTACATCGACTCGAGCGTCTCATAGTTTCCCACACCTCAAGGTTACGGAACGAATTAAACTCGTATCTCGAGGTACCACTGTAATAGTAAGAGAAGCAGCGATCCAAGCTCAGGCCTTCCTAACCTCAAATCTGTGCTTCGAAACACTTTAAAAATTACCAAGTGGAGAAGAGCATTTGTGAATGTCAAGGGGACTGCCCTGAGCGGTGACATCATAATTAAACATAATTTCACCCCCCAAACTGGACTCCAAGAGTGAGCTGAGGTGCTGCCATTGGAACATGACAGTCATGACTGTTCTCTATGGAGCCAAGGGCATCAGCCTTGCTATCTTGAATGGGTTTTCCAGTTATTTCAAAATTAGAATAACTGACATCTGGAAAATAGGAAATGCAAGTCCTTTGTTCCAGTGGTTGTATTAAAAATCTTTATCCTAGGGAAATAATCGAGAGTAGTACACACAGTTGTGCATACAAGATGCTCACTTCTGAGTTGTTTATGACATCCAAAATGGTGGACTGAACCAACGGGCAGAAGGAAGTTTGAGTCAATTACACACACAGAGACACCGTCAGACCTCAGCCACTAAACCTTTTTCTGATTTTATTGTTTGGTTTGTAAAGTACAACTACTTTCTTCTTTAATCCTTCCTGTAGGTGCATTTTTATTGATCTTTAGAAAGAGAAGAAGGGAGAGGGAGAGAGAAAATTCCATTGGTTGCCTTCCGGACGCACCCCAACTGGGGAACAACACAAAACCTAGGTTTGTGCCCTGCCTGGGAATCGAACCTGCAGCCTTTTAGTGTATGGGACAATACCCCAACCAACTGCGCCTCCCAGCCAGGGTTGCCACTACATCTATATTGTGGAACAATATATAGTGAGGGGGATGGTTTCTTGCATGATTGCTGGGGGAAAGGCAGGATACAAGAGGTATTATTTTTATATTTAAAAAGCAGTTTTAAGAAATAGACTTGGGCAAGCAAAATGTTCCCTCTGCTTGGCATGGTGGGACTGCAGGTGACTTTTGTTTTCCTCTTTTGCTTCTTTTTCCCAATCTTCGTGCTTCTCTTTCCACTTTTCCCCAGCCTTTCTGTAATGAGCAAGCATTGCTTTTGAACCAGAAAAAAAATCATCAAATAAATGTCATTTATTAAAAATAAGAAGCCAACGCCTACCCTCCAGCACTCAGCCCAGAACATCCGTGGGGTACGCTGCAAGTGCCCCGAGTCTCAGTCAGGAGCTCTACCAGACAGCTATTGGCAGACACCCCCTCTCTCAGTCCCTCTCACGAGGGCCCCAGGACCGGCCCAGAGAGATGGGCTGGAAGACAGTTTGAGTGTCACCTTCCCTACAAGGCCGAACCCCTGATCTGATCTCCTACGTCAGACCCCTTCCTCTAGAAGAAAGTTCCTTCCTCACCCAGAACCCTGCCTCCGGAGGGGTGTCCCTCGTTCCCCACAGGCTGAGGGGTTCTCCTGCTGGGGGGTGCGGTGATCGTCAGCACTGACCTTTCCCCGGCCTCTGGGAGACCTCATGCTGGAGGTCCTTGCAGGCTGCGACATGCTTGCGTTTGTCCGAATTTGCACTGGGTCACACCCCAGCTCTCCTTTGCTGCATCTTGATGAATCGGTAGCATCTTTATGAATCGATAATCCACCTTGACAATAAATTACATGCCAAGGACCACCTACCCAGAGTGAGCTATGGGTCATACTCACCTCTCTCTGTCCTGCTGCGCTCACGGTGTTAAAGGCCCCATGTTGTAACAGCAGTGCAATAACTAGCGGCGTTTTAACTACCGGTGTTAACCAGCAGGCTAACTGCTTTTAAGGAGCAGTAGCTGTCAGCCTTTAGGAATACAGCGGTACCTCGAGATACGAGTGGCCTAACATGTGAGATTTTTGAGATACGAGCCGTCGAGCGAGCGATTTTTGCTTTGAAATACGAGCAACATTTGAGATAGGAGTCATCGCGCGGATCGGCCGGCTGCACACGACCCACCAGTTTCCCGTGACTCGAGCGTCTCATGGTTTCCCACGCCTCAAGGTTATGGGACGAATTAAACTCGTACCTCGAGGTGCCACTGTACCGTCATCCCATGATGCTCTGACAAGTGCCAGCCTCTTCTCTTTGCCCAGCAGGAGTGCAGCCCCTGGCACACTGGCCGCCTGAGTAGTTGGCCCAGGCGTGGGGCAGGGTGGCACCCTGAGCTAGAGAGAGGCGCTGCTCACAGTGCCAGGCCCGCCGGGGGCAGAGTCTGGGACGCACCAACTGCCGGTGCTCCTCTGAGCGCGTGACCCGGGCTTAGAGGAGCGCCCCGTGAGCACGCGGGGGGACGCTCCCGCCTCCCCTGGGCCTGGCTTCCTCGCCTTTCCTTCGCCCCCTTTGAAATGAAAAATAAAGCCACCTGTCAAAGCCGCTGACCTGTAACCCGCGCAGATTCAGGGAGACTTCAAAGTGGAAACTCCTCGGCTCTGATTACATTTCCTCGCAGATGGTGGATTTATGCCCCGAGCTGCCACCTCTGCTCTGACTCCTGTTCTCCGAGCCGGTGAGGAGGATGCACAGCGTTATTTGCAGACGAAGGAGGGAAACGCCGCCTGTTCTCTCAAACGCCATGGCCTCTCTGAACCTCAACAGAGATACACTGCGACTTCATTTATTTTAAAAGTTTTTATTAATGTGTTACATGTATACATATCTTGCCATTATTCCCATCCCCTCTCCCATGCATACCCTACCCCCCCTCCAGTGTCTTGTGTCCATTGGTGATGCTTATATGCATGCATGCAAGTCCTTCGGTTGATCTCTTACCTACCCCACCTCTCCCTAACTTTCTCACTGTAGTTTGACAGTCTGTTTGAACTTTCTCACTGTAGTTTGACAGTCTGATGCTTTACTGCCTCCGTATCTATCCTTTTGTTCATCAGTTTATAACGTCCTTTATTATCCATAAATGAGTGAGATCGTGTGGTATTTTTCTTTCACTGATTTTTCATGGACTCCGGGCCCTGAAAGACATGTGCCTCTTGGAAGCTCAAACACCCTCTGGGACTTGAACTTCCCTCCTGGGCTATCTGTCCCCCTCACGGTGCTTCAGCTGGTAACAATGCGACAAAAAAGCATATCACTCCTAGGGTGGTCGGGAGCCATGACTGAGTTACGTAGGCAAAGCACTAAGAGTACCTACCGCCCGAGACAATCATTTTACACGTGTGAGCTATTGTTTCCGGGAAGAAATACAGGGCGGCTGGAGGAAGGAAGGTGAATCTGTATGCCGGTGATTTCTCTGCTAACTCTCTATACCCGTCACCTATTGTAACCTCTGGCAGCCATTCCAGGCCTGCTCTCCACTGGCCCAATTTAGCGCATGTCCCTGCTTCTCTTCCCGGACTACAGTGGTACCTCGAGATGCAAGTTTAATTCATTCCGAAACCTTGAGGCGTGGGAAACTATGAGACGCTCGAGTCACGGTAAACTGGTGGGTCGTGTGCAGCCGGCCGATCCGCGCGATGACTCCTATCTCAACTGTTACTCGTATCTCAAATGTTGCTCGTATTTCAAAGCAACAATCACTCGCTCGACGGCTCGTATCTCAAAAATCTCGTATGTTAGGGCACTCATATCTCGAGGTTCCGCTGTATTTCACTCTGGAAAAGGCTGGCACGCCACCCCTTCAGAGCAGATCTGCCCACCCTGCCCTCTCTGCTTTCCCTGAAACTCTATAAGGCGGATGTGCCGGGCCATAAAGCGCGGTCCTGGCACTGGCCTGACTACAAAGGTGGGGTGTTTTTGACTCATCCTGTGAGGCTTGCGATCCTGCTGCCCACATGGCTTCTCGGTTGCTGTGCACATGTGTCAGCCACGGGCCTGGGTGCACAGTTTCAGCCGAGAAGCATTCACCCAGGAGAGTAGCCACGGCTGGGGAGAGATGCTGAGTTCCCTCTGGGGCGTCGCTGCCAAACTTTGGCTAGTGGCTTCCGGGTGAGCAGGACGCTGGCCGGGGGACTGACACAGTAGACCTGGCCCCGTGCTGGCAAGGGAGGGGCTGTGGTCTCTTGTGGATAGAACGCTCGTTTGCTTCCCAGGGACAGCTGATTCAGCAGGAAAGTGTAATTCTCCATGCCTAAGGGGGGCTGCGTTATCTACTCTGGATGAGCTGTAAGGCTCAGGCAGAGAACAGGTGTCTGATGCTCTCAGGGCGCGGGACTCCTGGGAGGGGTCCGTTTGCCTCTTGCTTACAGCCTGATCCTGTCTGGTACCTCTTCTGGAAGATAAAGAATCTAGATGGAGGCTGGTTTACTGTTGAGTAGGTCACCATGGCCAGGTGGCTACTAGTTTAAAAGTATCCTTAGTGCCGAGACCGGTTTGGCTCAGTGGATAGAAAGTCGGCCTGTGGACTGAAAGGTCCCAGGTTTGATTCCTGTCAGGGGCATGTACCTTGCTTGCTGGCACGACTCCAGTAGGGGCGTGCAGGAGGCGGCTGATCGATGTCTCTCTCGTCAATGTTTCTGACTTTCTATTCCTCTCTGTAAAAAATCAATAAAATAAAATAAAATAAAAAGTATCCCTAGAGAGAGCATTCCCAGGTTATTATGCTCGTAGGTCTGAGGTAATTCTTCAATTCAGTGTCCCAAGTGGACTTGAGGATTCCTTCTCTCCCTCCTTGTTTTCGTCTTTCCATGCGGCACTTTCTGTATAGAGGAGAATCATGTAAACACCCTTTTTTTTGACAGTTGCCATTAATCTATTAATAAATACCACTTGACCACATTGTTCTTTCAATGGAAACACACTTCTTACGCGCTTGCACACATGGTAAGCATGATAGCTGTTATTTGTCCAGCGCCGACGATGTGCCAGGCGGTAGGTGACTTACATGTATCATCCAAGACAGGCCATTCAGCAGACATTTCCAAACTATGGACTCGGTACACAGTCACGAGGAAACAGAGAAAAGGGTTCCTGTCCTCAAGGCGCTCAGTGCCGTGGCGTCAGGTAGATGGACAGAGATTTACCGGGAGTTCAGAGCCTGTTACAGGGGTGCATGCATGACGTGCAGGCTGGGGGGCCGTATTCTTGAGAGGCTGCTCTGTGCAGTCTGCCCAGGGCTGATCTCCTTGGTCATGGAAAACGGTCACAGTCTGGGCCACGTCTGAAGGTCTCATCTAGGCACTAATTCCATCCGAGGTAAAACGTCTTCTCCTTTAGGGACTGGGATTGACCTGATGTTAACCTTAGCCTTTCCTCGCGCTTTCAGGGGGTTTTGGGGGAGGCCCCGTGTCTTCACCCAGGAACTGGGCCTGGTTTGTCAGATTCACTCTTTTGGCAATCGGGGCCTCGTACCTCAACCGGTTCAGCTGCACAAGTTACCTGGTCAATTCAAATGTCAGAGGCTCCCGACTTCTTTCCCTGGGACTCCCCACCTTCTTCTTTTTCTTCCTTTTTTTTAAATATGTTTTTATTGATTTTTTTACAGAGAGGAAGGAAGAGAAATAGAAAGTCAGAAACATCGATAAGAGAGAGACATCGATCAGCCGCCTCCTGCACGGCCCCTACTGGGGATGTGCCCGCAACCAAGATACATGCCTTTGACCGGAATCAAACCCGAGACCCTCCAGTCCCCAGGCTGACACTCTATTCCACTGAGCCAAACCGGTTTCAGCTTCCCTACCTTCTTAAGCCCACCTTGCATACAGTCTTCGGAGCCTCTTTATCTGTTTCAGCCTTTTCTGGGCTTTCAGGGGTCTGTCCATACCTTTCATGTGGAAACCGCCCCTTACACCCCAAAACACTGTCTGGTCTCCTGGTCTCATATTTCATCTATATCCAAAGCTGCTCAAAGTTTCAACACTTGTATCCAAGACCTCTGACAGTTTACAAACACTTTGGAACATACATCCCCTCTCATATTTTTTGTTGTCCCTTACCAATCCATTCCAATAGCACATCACACATGGTAGCTACTCAGCATGTTTTCTGTTTTCTAATAATTTTATAATTTTTAAATCTGTTAATAAATGCCACTTGACCACATTGTTCTTTCGATGAAAACATGCTTCTCACACACTGGCACACATGGTCAGTATAGTAGCTGTTATTTGTCCAGTGCCAACTATGTGCCACCACGCTGTAGGTGACTTCCATGCGTGATATTATTTTAATCCTTGCAGTAACTTCGCTAAGAAAGTGGTATAGGAGAGTTGAGGAGACCCCGATGGCTATTGTAGGAATCAGGATGGAAAAGGGTCTAGATGTGAGCTCTTCCCTCAGTAATGACCTCTATCCATCGCCTGCTGCAAAGGCCTCTGTCAGGGGAGCAGCGGGTGAGAGCGGAGGGGCTGGGGGTGAGAGATTGGGGACCTGAGGTTTGATGATTCCCGTGAACCACAGAATTATCTTTTCTTCTTTGGCATCGTTAAGCTTTAGACAGAACTTACTTCAAATAAAGTGATAAAAAAAGAAGGTCACCGGGCCTTTTTTTTTTTTTTTTTGAACTGTCATGTGACTCAGGCACTCAGTCTGAGTTTCACACAGCTGCGTTTTTAATAATCTAAGCCAGATTAAAGGGACCCGTGCTGGAAATGTGTGTTTTATTTAACAACGTGTTACTTGTAGCACTTCAGACACACGTGGGCTTCGAAGTTTCGGTGGAGGAAGCTCCGCGAATGTTCAGGGAGCTCCAGTTTTCACAAGATTTTATAAATTTTCCAAATTTATTAAAAAAAAAGTGTTGGTAGCTCCCTCATTCCTCAAATAAATGAGCACTAATCAACTCACACAGTTCAGTTCATTTAATTTTTAAAACAGCTCCGTGCTATTGTACTTTCAAAAATCTTCAGAGATTTCCCGAATAGATCATTACCACCAAGTTGGTACTGACTTGTGGAGGCCGTAAAACAAACAAAGTCATTAAAAATAATTCGGACAAAAGGAGTAACCTGATACGATGCCATCCACATTTGGTTAAAAGGACATTTTAAAGTTCTCTTTCATCCTGCCCAGCAGATTTCGCAAAGGCCCCCCCCCCAAAATGTGATTAATAAATTATCCTTCATAAATCTTACGATAACTATTATAGTCTTTGGAGAATTATGAATCCACATCTGGAAAAAGTATTTTATACGCTACTGCCCGTAAAACAGCAGGCCGGGCCTTTTTACAAGTGCACGTCAGTAAGTAAAAATACGGTACGATTTTTGTGTTCATCCTCTTCCCCTCCAAAAAAGAAGGGGAAGGCTACTTCATTTCACAGTAAAGGGCGCTAATAAAGTTTATAGGAGCCTCCCTTACTCGGGTGCTGATGCAGTTTTCCTGGCTTATTTAGAAGGAGTTTTCCTATCAGAGCTCAAGGAGGCCTTCTTACCTCCTGAGTTGGTTCGTCCCCTGGTCCCAGGGGGTGGCCAGCATCACCGGAGAGAGAGCCGAGGCGAGAGGAGCCACACACCTCACTTTAAAAAAAAAAAAATGGCTCTTGAATCCGATTCCTTTTGTGCGATTTTCAACGCACCGATCTCCCGAGCTAGGGATTCCAAATGCAAGGTCGGCTCATTTTTGGAATTAGACATCTGATTGAACGTAGCGTTTGCTGTATAACACGAGCAAAGCGCTTGGAGAGCCAGCCGTGTCCCTTGGAAACAGCAAAGGCTTTTTTTTTTTTTTTTTTTTTTTTTTTTTTTTGGTTTCCAGGCAGCTGTTTGCAATAAGGAGTGGCTGGTGAGGGGCAGGGGAGGCCGCCGTTAAGCGAAGGTGACCCCCCGGTTTTAGGGAGCTCGGCCGTCCTGTGATAAAGACCACAGCGGAGGCTGCAGCGGGCCTGCTTCCATTTTCAGGCGGACCCGCGGATACACTTGAACTCGAGTCACAGAACGTATTTGATGGCGGGGGAACAGCACCGTCGACGTGCAGAAAAGCAGCCTCGGAGGAGAGAAGACACAGTGGAGCTCTTATTTTTATAAGCATAACCCACAGTCACCCGTAACAATAACACCTGTAGAACGCATTGTCTGTTGTTTGGATTCTGTTAAAGCCACAGGATGCACTCTAGTACAGTAGACACCAGGCTTTCTTTCTCTAGAGCAGAGATTCTCAATCCTTTAGGGAGTGAAGGACCCTTTCACAGGTGTCACCTAAGACCATCAGAAAACACAGATATTTACATTATGATTCATAACAGTAGCAACATTACAGTGATGAAGTAGCAACGAAAATAATTTTATGGTTGGGGGTCACCACAACCTGAGGAACTATATTAAGGGGCGCAGCATTAGAAAGGTTGAGAACCACTGCTCTAGAGGGTTTAAAAAAAACAAAACATGGCTGAAGGTCAAGTGCAATCATTTCAGCCATGAGACTTGGTATCTTTTATTTATTTTTTATTTTATTTTAAATATATTTTATTGTTTTTTTACAGAGAGGAAGGAAGAGGGATAGAGAGTTAGAAACATCGATGAGAGAGAGAGACATCGATCAGCTGCTTCCTGCATGCCCCCTACTGAAGATGTGCCCACAACCAGGATACATGCCCTTGACCGGAATCAAACCTGGGACCTTTCAGTCCGCAGGCTGACGCTCTATCCACGGAGCCAAACTGGTTTCAGTTCTCCAGAGGGTTTGATGCATTTCTCTCTTGGGCCTCCTTCCCAAGCATCGAGCCCAGATTCAGGGTTCAGAAGGGAGGAATCTAAGGAGCAGAGTAGGCAAGAAACTTATCCGGGGGCCTGTAACCAGCGCAGACTGTACTAGGACCCCTGCTTGCTGAGAGAGGTCTCCCAGCTCCTAGCCAATCGAATAGATTGACAATGGAAGCATTGAAAATACTTCTTATTTGAAACGGGGTTAGCTTGGCCTGGGAGGAGTGAGGTTTCTGTTCGTTTAATGGGATCATAAAAAAAAAAATTCCAGATTCTCATTTATTGGAGAGATGGTAGTTAATGGTGTAACTCGTAGTGTTAAGAAATGACCACTGGCTGAGACCTGTTTGGCTCAGTGGATAGAGCATCAGCCTGCGGACTGAAAGGTCCCAGGTTCGATTCCGGTCGGGGACATGTACCTTGCTTGTGGGCACATTCTACTGTGGGGTGTGCAGGAGGCGGCTGATCGATGTCTCTCTCATCGATGTTTCTGACTTTCTATCTCTCTCCCTTTCTCTCTGTAAAAAGTCAATAAAATATATCTTTAAAAAAATGACCACTGGATCACTATGAAATAGGTAAACAAAGGTAATTTAGGTGCACTCCGGGCATAAGGCAAAAACAGTTCTGTTGTTCTAGGTTTCTAGCTTATTTCTGCCAATCATCAGATGTGCCAGCTTGCATGATTCTCAGAATAATTATGTACCTAAATCTCCTCAGTTTTAAAATAACATCGGGAAAGGTGATTGCAAAGCCACCTGTTGGATGAAAGCTCTGTTAAGAAATGATTCCACGGTTGGTTTCAGAGCTGTGTTGAGCAACAAGATTTTCTAATACCTGTTCAAATTTCTAGGCAATGCCGGCAGATGTGACAGTATCGGGCGATCCGGTGTAGGGAAGTAACAGCCCTTTATTTACCTCTGCGCTCTGGGGGTGACGATTTGGACTGGGCGCACTCTTGTGTGTGCTGTTGGTTGTTGGGGCGATGGGGACATCTGGGCACATGGTTTTGCTTTGCCTACAGGCTAGCCCGAACTTGCTATTTTTGTGATCTACCATAGGACCTAACTCTTGTTATTAAAACTCCAGGTGCTCTGTGAATCAGTGGTGATGTGACTTTTAAATTCATGGAAAAATTAGAATAGTGGGGAGCGTGCACATAAACATTAGAAATTAGCAATTTTTTATTGTAATAAGGAGGAACATTAATACCAAATGCCAATCATTACTCTATTCCCATTATTATTTCTCTGTATATATGTAAGGTTTTACATATATACAGAGAGGTTTTACATATATACAGAGATAATAATGGGAATAGAGTATGTGTATATATACACACACACATATGTATATGTATATGTATATATATACATATATATGTATATACACACACACACACACACACATATGTATATGTATATGTATATATATACATATATATGTATATATGTATACATATACATATGTGTGTGTGTGTGTGTGTGTGTGTGTATGATGATGATGATTTACCCCAAAAAATGTATTGGAAGAATAAAATTTCAGACCAAAGGAATGGCCATCTTACTCTATTATTTATCTGCCTAACTTGTTGTCTATTAATGTTATTACATCTGACTGGCAGAAACATCAAGAGTGACAGTGCTACCTGACTGGGATGGTTCAGCGGTTGAGCAATGACCTATGAACCAGAAGGTCATGGTTCGATTCCCAGTCAGGGCACATGCCTGGGTTGTGGGCTCGATCCCTAGTAAGCGGTTGGCAGGAGGCAGACGATCAATGATTCTATCTCATCATTGATGTTTCTCTCTCTCCCTTCCTCTCTGAAATCAATTATACATATGAGCTCCCTGGAGCTGCCCTGGAAGCTACACCATTTTTATCCATAATTTTCGTTGACCTGCTCCTTAGCAGCTATTACTCAGACAAGATTCCACGCAGCACTGCTCCTTGGGTGCACACTGGAGTTATAAAAATTTCCACATACTAGAAATAACAAGGCTTTACAACTAAGACACAACCATTTTTCACAAGTCCATTTACATCATAGCCTGTCACCAACTTTTTCCCACCGCTCTTTCATCCAGTTGGCTTCCTCGCTCTATATCTGAGTGGTTTGAGAGAGAGAGAGAGAGAGAGAGAGAGAGAATGAGAATGAATAAGGTCACTGCTCGTCACTGCTGCAAATGGCCATCATAAGGCCTTGTTTACACTGATGCTAGGACTGGTTTCCTCACCTCTGCTCCCCCACCCCTCTGTTCTTAGTTCTGTGATGTGCAAAATTAGCCCACCACTCAAGAAAGCTTCCAAAGCAATAAAGCAATGCAGGGTTCATGCCAACCTACTGTTTCTAAAGATGCAATTCTTGCCCCCAAATTAGCCTCAGACTTTGCTGGAGCCAAGGAAACCACCTCAGCAGCTTTCTTGATTCTGTCAGTGGTCACGGACCCTTGACCCCCTCCCTTCATACCTGTGCCTTCAGGTCGAAGAACTGAGGGGGTGTGCACATGTGGGCTGTTTCATGCAGAATCCTGTGGCCAACCTTGTTACGTAAAGTGATCGCTTATTGCTGTTTTTTTGTGAGCACTGTTAATCTGGAAAAATGAAGTAATAGAGCGATAGGTAAACCTGAGAAAAACAAAGGGAAGGAGGATGTTATGAATAATAGCAAGAAATTTGCCAGTACTACAATTAACTCCCCCACATTCTATGATGATTTTCTGAGCTCGTTTTAAAAGCCTATGTTTGGGAATGTGAAAATTTACCTTTCTCTCTCTCTCTATGCCTCTCTCTCTCTCTCTCTCTCTCTCTTGAATTGAGAGAAACCTGTGGATTACAGCAACCATGTCTGACTGACCTTCATTTGGGTTTTTAAGCTTTCTTTGGCAAGGGTACCTCGGTATCATTTTATTTCTTACTTGACTCGGGAAGATAAATAGCTTCGTGATGAGGTGGCATGCAAATCCCTTACCATGCAGAAAATCAACTTCCATTCTCTTTGAAATGGAAGTGCCCTCCACGGAATAGAAGAAAGGCACTAGGAAAACAAAACTGCCTCCCCGAAACAGAACCAGACTCTGAAACCAGTCGTTCTCTGGAGGGTTGAAAATCTTTCCTTTCAAATTAAGTTAGACTTGTGTTTCTACCATTATGGTTTTTGGCCATTTCTCTCCGTGTTCCCAGATGGTCCGGACCATCTGGATCTTTCCCCAGCAAATGGCCCACGTTCCTGAGCAGCAGCCCTCTAATAAAATCAGTGCATGTCTGCTGGTGACACCAAGTAACACAGCTCTGGTATCAGGAGCGTTCTGGTTTCTCCACATCCTCACCACCACTTGTTTGCTGACTTACGCTGAGAGCTGTTCTGACAGGTGGGAAGTGATAGCTCTTCGTGGTTTTAATTTGCATCTCTCTGATGGTTAGTGACATTGAACTTTTATTTTTATTTTTTTGAGCATCTTAATCTTCTTTTTAAAAATATATTTTATTGATTTTTTACAGAGAGGAAGGGAGAGAGATAGAAAGTCAGAAACATCGATGAGAGAGAGACATCGATCAGCCACCTCCTTCATGCCCCCTACTGGGATGTGCCCACAAGCAAGGTACATGCCCCGGACCAGAATTGAACCTGGGACCTTTCAGTCCGCAAGCCGACGCTCTATCCACTGAGCCAAACTGGTCTCGGCAGTATCTTATATTTCTGTTGGACACCTGCCTGTCCTTTTGTGAGAAGTATCCAGCCAGGTTCTGTGCCCATTTTAAAGTTACTAAATTATTTGTGTTTTTGCTGTTGAATTATATAAGGCCTTTACAAATGTTGGGTATTAATCCCTTACCATTGACAAATATGTCTTCCCATTCATTGGTTTGTCTTTCTGCTTTGTTGATGATTTCCTTTGCTGTGCAAAAACTTTTCAGTTTGATGCAGTCTCATTTGTTTATTTTTTATGTGTGTCTATTGACCAAGGAGATATACCAGAAAAAAATATTTCTGTGAGAAATGTCTGAGATTTTACTGCCTATATGTTTACTTCTAGGATTTTTATGGCTTTGAGTCTTACAGTTAAGTCTATAATTCATTTTGAGTTTATCCTGGTATATGGTATAAGAAGGTGGTCTAATTTCACTTTTTTGCACATTATCTGTCCAATTCTCCCCACATCATTTATTGATCAGACTTTATCCCATTGTATGTTCTTGTCTCCTTTGTCTAATATTCGTTGACCATATATATGCATGGCCTTATTTCTGGGCTCTCAATTCTGTTCCGTTGATCTGAAGGTCTGTTTTTACACCAGTACCATGCTGTTTCTTCTTCTATAAATTTTAAGTATTTGTTTCATTGTGGTCTGTTGGGTCTAGGATTTGGTGTGTCAAGAGTCTAATAAAAATGGACATAACGCATGGAAATGCCAAGAAAAACAAATGCTAAACGGGAGCCCGAACAGGCTAAGATATGCACACAGGCCCAGGGACCTCACCCCAGCCGTGGATGAGGGAGTCTGGAGCATGTGGGAGAGGGAGCACGGAGCAGTGCAGTGAGTTTGCACTCCAGGCAGTGGGCACTCCACGCATGTGTCCAGCTGCAGGATTAGTTGAGATTAATGCGCTTTGATGACCATCCCCGATCCTAAAATTTCCAAGAGGAATCAGATTCTGATGCCAAGTTTCCTGAAAACAGATGGGCAAGACTTTTTTTTTCTGAAGAAAGAGCACCAAGGTGAAATGCCACATGTCAGGAGAAGGTATTTCAAGCTTAATTCACAACAGGCAGCACGCAGAAGAGTAAGCTGGCCTTCGGGACCTTGTGGACGGCTGCCCTCTCCCGCTGCCCTCTGCAGCTTCCGGGGTCCACCTGTGGGGAAATGCTAGCCTTTGCTGCGGGAAAAGGACCCCCAATGGTATGTTTTCGCCCTCCGCACAAACCTCTGTTTTCACGAATTCCGTGTGAGATCCAATATGTCATCACTTCTCCTCGGGGCTACGGGAGGGGGAGTCCTCCCAGCGTCTCTGCTGGAACGAAGCTTGTTTTCACACCACTTTGTGTCAATGTCTCCCGTTTGGAGCTCTTGTTTTCATTGGACGCTTTGGCTTTCTTTAGCCCAAACTGCGCATATCCCAAACCCACGAGGGTGGAGGCCAGAGGACTGGGCCAGGGAATAGCTGCTTCTTTCCAGATTGATGTCAAAACTGGTGAGGTCTCTACTCCACTCCTTCCACCTGCATCAGCTCCCCGGACACTGCCCTTTGCCAGGATGGTGAGTGTTGGTTATACCCATGGCTCCTTTTTTTTTTTTTTTTTACTAAGTCTCGAGTTAGTGTAATTTAGGACTTAAAAGACACCGTATCCCACTGAACCCCTCATCTGCGTGGATTACCACCCACGAGGCTGCAGGCCTGTCCTGTGGGAAAAGTTTGAGAAGGAAATAGTAGGGCTCAAACCTGCTGTGGGAGGAGGAGTGCGAATTAGATGGAAAACATGAGAAGCATCTTACCGTAGGAACCTACAAAATGTTGCTAGGGCTGATGGATAATTGCAAAATTAAAAAATGGAAACAACAGTGAAGTTCCATATTTATATTAAACATCAAAATTGATTGCAGTTACATTAATAAAATTAACGTATAAAATGATACCTCTTCCCTCCCATGGAATTTCTAAGTATTATACACTTGTCAAAGTCAAGTGTGGTACAATGCAAGAATGCTGATCTTGGCTCCAGAAAATATGAATTCCAATCTAACTTTATTAGTAGCTGTGTGACTTTGGATAAGTGACTTAACTTCTTTGCATTTAAGTTTCCTCAGTAGTAAAATAGCGATAAATGTACTCACTTTAATCTAATGGCTAAAGGACATAAAACATGAGAAAGCATTTAGCTCTATGTCAGGCACATAGAAGACACTTAATGAACAATTGCTATGACAAAGGATAAAACCTGAACTTGGCATTTATATATGTGAGGTCCAGATGGGCTACCTGCACACGAGTGGGGGGAGCATAGATTGGAAAGTGGCATACTGGGGTTGGGAGTGTCTGCACAACGATGGTGAGAGGTAGTAAGACACTTGGCTTCTCAGAATGGTTGTAGCTTTTGGCTTATCCACTGCCCAGGGTGCCCTCCTGTCCTTGGCTGTTCCTCCGTTCCAGTCCCTAGTGTGCTAAACAGATGCATCCTCCACCTCTTTGGTTAGGAGTCTTCCAATGCCAACCCATAAGTGAAGTCAAGAACAATGAGTTTTCAACAGGGTTGGGGTCGGTTGCTATGGAGAAGTTCCCCTGGGGGTAGGTTAAGGGGAGGCAGAAAGGTGGTGTGAAGACCAGTATTTAAGGGAGGGGGCTCCATCTAATGTCATACTTTTAAAAATATATATATATTTTATTTATATATTTTCCACAGAGAGGAAGGGAGAGAGATAGAGAGTCAGAAACATCGATGAGAGAGAAACATCGACCAGCCGCCTCCTGCACACCTCCTACTGGGGATGTGCCCGCAACCAAGGTATGTGCCCTTGACCGGAATCGAACCTGAGACCCTTCAGTCTGCAGGCTGACGCTCTATCCACTGAGCCAAACTGGTTTTGGCTAATGTCATCCTTTTGCATGGACAGCAACTGCTCCTTTTCTTAGTTCTTCCTTACCCACTTTTCCACTTGCCGTGTTCCATGTTTATTCCTCCTGCCACGGGTCTCTAGATTTTATTCAACAGACACTCACTGAGCACGTCTATGTGCAAGACCCATAGTGTAACAGGGGAATCCGTGGGCAGCTCATGTCACACACCAAACCTCTCACGCTACCCTGCTCCTTTCACTGGCTATTTTGTCACTTCCTGTAAAGACAAATGACTAGTTGGTGGATGGATCTGCTGTGAGCAATGAGGGAAACTAACGAAGGGACACGGGACTGGGTCTCCATTCCTCTCTACTAGCCTGTCATATCCTTGCCGATGTGGTGTCTTTCTGAGCCAGCCAGGTGGGGAGACATCCCATGAGGCAGTGGAAGAGCAGAGGGAGGGGCTGTGATCGGGGAAACAAGGTGGATGGAGGAAAGTCACGGCCACGTACAGGATCCTGGCCATTGGTTATTTCGGACACGTAAGCAGGACTAAGAGTGGAGGAGCAAGTAAGGCGCTCAGGAGTTCAAAGGAGGAAAAGATGAGCTAGAAATCCCTGTGATATAATCTGATCTCTGTTCCGGGAGGATGCGAGGTGGCTGAGCGGGGACCATGACCTATTTTACCTGTAAAATGTTCAATAACCTTATTTTTAGATAGGAATAGGTAAATTGTGCAAAAGGGACGTATTTATACTCAGAACTACAGTGTACCATGCACACCACAATTCTTACAGACATTTGAGAAATGGGTAGGTTCATTGGAGCTCCAGAGTGAAGGGAAAGGTTACATGTGAGATGGTTCTTGAGAGAGGAGTGAGACGTGGAGGATGAGAGAGAATTAAAGCGCTGTATCCTCTCCTGGGACAGACAGCCCGCCTTGTTTTCCCTAAACACCCAGCCCTGGCGCTTCCGCTGACACTCCCTCCGCTGAGCAGCCTCCTGGCTGGTGCACGCCGGTGCCCTCGCCCAGCCCAGCCCCGTCTGCCCACCAGTCCTTCATCACGCCAGCCTCTTCCCGACTCACTTCTCCTCGGAGCCCCTTTGATCAGCATCACCGAGACAACCACAAAGCACCTTCCGGAGCCCGGGATCTGCTTTTTTCATCACCCCTGTTCCCCTGCTTCTTTTCCAGCAGGTGCCACCTAAATCCTCCCGTCTTCCAGATCTTTCTCCTGCAGCCCGAGCGCACGCCTTCTGCTCTCTGCGGACTTGATCCTCCCGGACGGCCTGCCAAACTGTAAACCCCCTCTAATAAGTCTCTTCCCTTCTCAACCCACAATTCCTCATCGTCGGCGCAGAAAGCACAGAGGAAACGTAATCAATAGGCTTTTATAGATCGCTGCATGTTTGCCGAGGCTGGCAGCGGGGCTGTGCCATAGACTCAGGGGCGCCCAGATGTGCATGTCACATGTTGGCATTTGACACCCATGGCGGCACCCAGACAGGAATAGGCAGGACAAGCGGCCTCTTAGGAAAGGCAGGAGTGGGTTGCGGGAAGGTTAAGTGAATTGCCTCTGCCATGCAACCTACCATGGCAAAGCCAGGACAGCACCAGATGCTGCTTCTCGGTCAAGTAGCTCTGCCACCATTACGGCACCTGACTTAGGGGATGGACCCCACTATTGTCCTCATGTCAGATGAATGGAGGGAGGAGAATTTCAGTTTCCCAAAGTGAGTATGTGGCAGAGGTGGGATTTGAACTCAGGACAGCACGATGGCAAGCCCCATGCCCACAGCCATCACATGCGCCAGCCAGGGTTAAAGGAAGGGACTTATTCATTGTGACCTCGAAGCAGGGTTTACACTCATCGGTGGAAGATGGGGTGTCTTGTGCTCGATCTCAGTGGACGGAGGGCATTGACCAGAGAGGCAGGTGGGACAAGGAAACGGGCATCCTGCGGGCCAGTGCCTGCCCTGCCCTGCCAATGGGGAGCTGATGCCAGGACAGCGGTTCTCAACCTTCCTCAGGCCGCGACCCTTGCATACAGCTCCTCATGGGGTGGTGACCCCCAATCATGAAATTTTGCTACTGTGATGCATCGTGATGTAAATATCTGCATTTTCCGATGGTCTTAGGCGACCCCTGTGAAAGGGTCGTTCGGCCCCCAAAAGGGTCGCGACCCACAGGTTGAGAACCGCTGCTGTAGGAGGCATGGGGGAGCAAAGGCCTGCCTTATGCAGAGTTGCAATGAGTGGCTTCCGATGTTTTATTTTCTAGTTCTAACTTGCTAAGCTTGCACGAAGTCCACCAGGGAATCTGCTGTAAGTCAAAAAGCCGCATGTAGAAGCTTCTTTCCAGTGTCCTGGGGCTGGGAGAGAGGAAGGTGATGGTCACTGTCAGGAGCTGTGACAAGCCACTTACTTTACAGATGCCATTGGTCTCACAGATGATACCCACCGTGTCCTTTCTTCTTGCTCTCTGTCCTTGACCCCCCAAGACTCATCCAAAAGGGGGCACTTTCTTCCTTTCCTCCCCCTCACATCCCTCCCCGTCCCCGATCTCTGTGTAGACAACTTTAGGAAAGAACAGGAATAAGCACATTGGACCTTTGCTGTGTCCTTCAGCCTGGGCTACCTGAGCGATGGCTCCTTTGCGAGTTTGACTCAGGAACCGATCCAAGATGACTTTTAATCTCCGGCCCACAGGAATGTAGTTCCACTATGTCAGCTCCATCCCGCTGAGTGTTCCATCAACACCCTCAGCCCAGTTATCCGCAGGGACTTTGACCCCGGACGGGGAGTCCCGGGTGGGAGGCAGGACCTGACTGCAGGACGGACCCTGAAAAATGCATGTAGGACAGAAAAATGCGAGTCATGTGTGAAACAAACAAAAGCACCAGGCAGCATGGAATTCGTGTCAACCAAACGCTCCCTGCAAGCTGTCCCTGGCTTCTCAGCGGGGAGCGGGCCCTGGCGCCTGGGGAACAGTAGCGGGGAGGGGCTTTCTGCAGAGACCAAGGGGGGTGACCTATTTTGAGGGCAGTTGCTTGCAAGCTCTTCTGCCCCCCTCTGTCCTGCGTCTGCCTCCACCAGCGTTTGCTCTGTGCTCGGGAAGGCGCTGATGGCGAAGCCTTGTGGTCTGAGCCAGGAGAGTGGGAAGAAGTGGCCTAGCATTTTGACATACAGTGGTACCTCGAGATACGAGTGCCCTAACATACGAGATTTTTGAGATACGAGCCATCGAGCGATTTTTGCTTTGAAATAGGAACAACAGTTGAGATAGGAGTCATCGCGCGGATCGGCCGGCTGCACACGACCCACCAGTTTACCGCAACTCGAGCGTCTCATAGTTTCCCACGCCTCAAGGTTACGGAACGAATTAAACTCGTACCTCGAGGTACCACTGTATTCAAGAGACAAGCAAAAACAGCCCAAGGGTGGGGCCTCGGGTTGACTTTCTTGTTGATAAACCAACCGGTGCCTGG
>PVJN01000372.1:0-18027 GCA_004026805.1 Lasiurus borealis | reverse complement strand
ATACAGTGGTACCTTGAGATACGAGTTTAATTCGTTCCATAACCTTGAGGCGTGGGAAACTATGAGACGCTCGAGTCGAGGTAAACTGGTGGGTCGTGTGCAGCCCACCAATTGGTGCGATGACTCCTATCTCAACTGTTGCTCGTATTTCAAAGCAAAAATCGCTCGCTCGATGGCTTGTATCTCAAAAATCTCGTATGTTAGGGCACTCGTCTCTCGAAGTACCACTGTATTTTTTACAGCAAATTATTTTCAGTCACTGAAAATGCTTACCGGGTTCCTCTCTGGTCCCTGCTGGATGCCTAGACAGCCCCGTGCCACAGACAGCCGTGTGCAATGTACTAAAGGGCATTCTGGCTGCGTCCTGAGGGGGGGCGCGCACTGCTCCAGGCTGGCTCCCGGCCACTCTGGCTACCAACCACCAGAACTGCCTCCTCGGGGGCAGGGGCTGAGGGTAGGGGGAGGGAGCCCTGTGCGGTCCAACTGGCAAGCCTTCTGCATACGCACCTCTCCCTTTACAAGGCTGGTGAGATGTGGGGGCCCCGCAGGCCACAGCCTCAACCCAAGCCCACGGCCACCGCACGCTTTCATTAGTGCGGGAGGCACCCCCACTTCTTGCTCTTGCTTCTCCAAACGGCTCCCGGGGCTCCCTGCGGCCCTTTACAGAGAGATTGAGGCGGCAGGCGGCCAGGTCTGTGGAAACGAGGCGCCCTCCGACAGAATTTGGCTCTATGGAGAGGGGGTATTCAGTTTCATTCCGTTGCCCTTAATTCGATGCATATTTATTGAGTGCCAATTAGCATAATGGGTTCTGTGGACCTGCCCGTGGCCTGGGCTCAGGGCAACTTTGATCTGTTCATGTATGAAAGTGCCATGGATGATCCCACACTCCGCTCAGGGAGAACGTGTGTGTAGCGGACCCAGCCCGTTGCCCGGTCCGTGGTGGCCGTGCAGAGAACTGCTGTGCGTCTTATCACTCTCCCCTTCCTCCATCAGTCACACCAGGAGTCCCTTCCGGCGAGGGCGGGGGCGTCTGAAGAGGGCATCTCTGATGAAGATTTCCTCCTCAGGACCCCACTTCCGTACGGAAGGAGCTGGGTTGTGTTGCTGACTTCAGAGGGCGGGGAATTAATGAGATAATATCTGTGAAGTGCTTGGTGCATCATGAGTGACTCATATAGTCCATGCGATGACTGTTATTTAACTAGAGGCCCTGGGGGTGAGGGGTCCCTCAGCCCAGGCTGTGCCCGCTTGCAGTCCGGGATTCCTCGGGGATTGGGCCTAAGCTGGCAGTCAGACATCCCTCTTGCAGTCTAGGGCTCTTACAGTCCGGGACCGAGCCTGACTTAAGGCTTCTGGCTGAGTAGCACTCGCCCTGTGGGAGCGCCCTGACCACCAGCAGGCAGCTCCTGCATTGAGCGTCTGCCCCCTGTTGGTCAGTGCACATCACAGTGACTGGTTGTTCCGCTGTTCGGTCGATTTGCATATTAGCCTTTTATTATATAGGATGTAACTGTCTGTGTATCTATGTATACAGTAGTACCTCGAGATATGAGTTTAATTCATTCCGTAACCTTGAGGCCTGGGAAACTATGAGACGCTCGAATCGCGGCAAACTGGTAGGTCATGTGCAGCTGGCAGATCCGCAAGATTACTCGTATCTCAAATGTTGCTCATATTTCAAAGCAAAAATCATTCACTCGACGGCTCGTATCTCAAAAATCTCGTATGTTAGGGCACTCGTATCTCGAGGTACCACTGTATATGCATTGACCTACCCTCTACCTTTATTTTGTTGTTACTGCTTATTTTCTCAGCTTGAAACCTCTTGCATTCGGGCCATCTAGTTGCCCCTCTCTTCCTCTGCTGTGTCTTCCTGGCTCCTTAAAGATAGGTTCTTCCTTCCTTCATTCCCCAGACATGTGCCGAGCACCTGCTAGCTGGCCACAGTCGCACAGATAGGTCGTTAGGTCACCAAAACTGGCCGCCCCTGTGAGATCCCTGACATCTAGCAGCCTGTGGCTTTTGAGGAACCCAGAGAAGTAAACACATCATTTCCATACCGCGTCATAAACGCAGGGGCAGAGGTCAACACGAGTGACGTGGAAGCACAGATGAGTGACGGGCAGCTGCTGGGGCTGGTGGGAGGGTGGCAGGGGCAGCTTCTGGCAGGAATGTCTCCACAACTGCCCGTGGAAGGGCAGATGTTTTCAAATTCTTGAGAAAATCAAAGACTTTCCATTCACACTTGCGTCCTTGAGGCATCATGAGCCACAATAAGCGACGGGAAAGCCTAGAGTCTGCCTCCAGACTGTGCTGGAAGGTGGCACAGCAGCGGGCACTCTGGAGTGTCTCAGCCCAGTGGCGCACACAGAACTGTCCTCTTCTTCGTGACTTCAGGGCAACACCATCTGAGCACTGAAGCCTGCGCTGCAGGGTCTCCCCAGGTCTCTTCACAGTCGGTCGTCCCTGCAGGTCACCCTGCACAGCTGTGTCCAGGGCACCTGTGAGAGAAACCTGGTCAGGACAGAGGCCAGCAAGCATCCCTGTGAATATAGGGACAGTGCTCACAGGAAGGCTAACCGGGCCCAGGCCCACTTCCTCCCGAAGGTCCAGCGGTGGCTCTTGCATCCGCCCATGAAGGACCAGACAGCAGTGCTGAGGCTGGAGTGATGAGGAAGAAGGTTGGTGAAGCCCGGTCCCGGAAGTGATGCCGGTGGCGCAGAAGGCTCGGCCCTCCGTTTCCGGCATCTGGTGTAGCAAACAGCTCCCCGAAACATCGGGGTTGGCCTCAGAGTTCATGCCTTGGCCCCCAGGGTGGGAAAGGGTCACCATTGTCCCAGCAACATTTCCAGGAATCCTCACGTAGAAGTCTTGTGCCTCCATCCGGGCCCTCGGCTGAGCTGGGGTCTGCACACGCCCTGTGCTGTGTTTCTCCTGTCCCTGTTCCCTGGCTGCGCTTTCCTGTGGTGCTTAGCATCCCTGCTAATGTCCTGTCCTCCTTTTCTCTGCCTCGGGAAGCCTTGAAAGTGGTCCCCAATCGCATGAAAAGCCAAACAGCTAACACAGCCTTCAGGATTCACCAAGAACCACTTAAGAGCTTCTATTATGAAGAACACATCTCTCCCTTCCCCCGCTTTTTTAAAGACTTTAGGGAAGTTATTTTTAGGTTCACAGCAAAGTTGAGGGGAGGGTACAGAGATTTTTTCCATTTAGCTTCTGTCCCCCCTCATGCATTGCCTCCCCCATTATCAGCACCCCCAATAACGTTAGTTACAACTGATGAACCTACATTGGCGCATCACCCAAAGTTCATAGTGTAGGTTACAGTTCACTCTGGGTGTTGTACATCCTATGAGTTCGGACATGTGTATAATGACTTGTCCCCACCCTTAAGGTATTCTCACTGCCCTGAAATTCTTCGGTGCTCTGTGTGCTCACCCCTACCACCCCAAACCCTGGAAATCTCTGATCTTTTCACTATCTGCATTCTTTTGCCTTTTCTGAAAGTCATACAGTTGGAATCATATAGTAGGTAGGCTTTTCATATTGGCTTCTTTTCCTTAGTAATATGAACTCATTCATTTTCTACTTTGTAAATTAAAAAAAAAAAGAATGTATTGGGATGACATCGCAATTCTATAATACATTCTCTATATATTGTATTGGTTGTTTGCCACCTCAAGCCAAACCTCCTTCCATTACCATTTATCCCCCCTTTACCCTCTCCTCTCTCCCCAATTCCCTTTCCCTCTGGCAATAACCATGCTGTTGTCTGTGTCTATGCCTTTGTTTGGTTTTGCTTTATCCCTTCCCTCTTTTCACCCAGCTTTACGTTTCCGCCATGTCTTTGCTTGGCGCAACCACTTCGTAAACTCTCATGCACATATTTAGATCCAGGAAGGCGGTCTCGGCTCACTTTGCGAGTTCAGGGACTCTAGGGGCTATGAAAGCACCCAGATCAGACCAGTGATCAATACACTTAGGGTGGATGGATAGAGAGATTGGCCCAGTCTCTTTGACTTTCCAGCTAAGGGATCTCCTGCCCCCAGTCTACTCTGTGTTGAAACTGACCTCAAGGAAAAGGCAAATGAAACTAATTCCTTCTGGAAGAGATTCCTGAGTAATTGGAATGGACTTCCTCAGAAGGGTCCTCCTTCCACTGTCCAGTATTAACAGTCATGACACTGGAATAAAATTAATAACGAAGTAGTAAATGGATAGCAATGATACCGTCCGTTTCATTGTACAATCATCGATACAATTCTTTAACACCTGGCTCTCAGCTGATCCCATGAGAGTGATGGTGTAGCTGGCAGAATTGACACTGCCATCTTTATTTTTCAGGGAAGGGGCCACATTTTCGTGTGGCATGGGACATAGTAAACATCACCCAGTTGACATGCATGGCAGAACCAGGATTCCAATCCAGGTCTCTGACACCAAGCCCATGAGATTTCTCGAATGTAAGTGACCCATACTGGGCCCTGTCCAGCCTTGGGGCTCAGAGGCAGCAGTGACCACTAGGACTGGGGTCAGGGTAGCTTCCAAGGAGAGGTGTCCCTTACCTCGATCCCGCGGATGGGCAGGAGTCAGGCAGAGTTTCAGGTGGTGATTATACCCAACAGGACAGTTAGGGGTCTTTCATGTGACCTGGTGCCAATGCTCAGATGGATATGAAGGGGCTCCAGAGAGAGCTGTGGCCGTGAGGGTCTTGCTCTGCTGCCCTCCTTAGCCTCCTCCTCAGCCTTGGCCTCTCTGTCCAGCTCCGCGTGGTGAGAGCAGCAGGGACAGGGCACACTTCCCGTGACAGAGGACATGGGCACGAGCATGAGGGAGCGGTTCCTGCCAGGCCTTTCCGCCACCTCCTCCTCCTCCCTGCCCCGCTGGTACCTCGGAGGCGGCCCTGGACCAGCCCCTGGTCCTCGGGCGGTGGTCGAGGAGCACCTAGTCCGCAGCAGCCCGCACCGGCCGCCTTTCATCCGGCTGCGCTCACATGTGAGGGACACAGAACAGAAACGGTCTGAAGGCCTGCTTGGTGGGGGGTGCGGGGAGCCAGAGGGGGGGGGATTGAAATTCAAAGCCAAGGCCCCCATCCAGCCTGCTTTGTGGCAGCTCATCAGTTTTCCCGCTTCTCCTGCGCGGGAGCCCATGCGCTCCGGCTCTCTGTCTGCCTGCAGCCTGCGCAGCATCTGTTAGCAATGAACGAAGCCGGGTGGCGGGGGCGGGGCCGGGGCGGGTGGGGGCAGGAGAAAGGTCTCTTGAAACAAAACGTGTTTGCTCACACACACAAAACCACAGGCCTCCTGGAGGCGGGCGCCCCATGGGCCCCCTCATTCTTGCATCCGTAATGAGGAGCATGTGATGGAAAGACTGAGGCCTGCACGGGGACTCGGTGGGCCTCAGCCTCCCTCCATACGAGGGGCGTGGGCAGGGGCAGCTCTCGGGGCCTTTGCCGTGTCCAGCGGCGAGAGATGGCTGGTCTAGAGCTCAGAACCCTCTAGTTCAGCGGTTCTCAACCTGTGGGTGGCGACCCCGTTGGGGATCCGACAGCCCTTTCACAGGGGTCGCCTAAGACCATCGGAAAACACAGATATTTACATTACGATTCTTAACAGTAGCAAAATGACGGTTATGAAATAGCAACGGTGATAATTTTATGATTGGGGGTCATCACAACACGGGGAACTGTATTAAAGGGTCGAGGAATGAAGAAGGTTGAGGACCACCGCTCTAGTTCTCACACGAGGCATAGGATGCTCTGGGCTCGCAGTGCCTCTGGGCCGTTAGGGAAGGAGGCGAGTCTCCTCTCAGCCTCCAAAAGGTGAAGCAGGCGCTTTGGAAAGGGGCTCCACCCGCCCCCCGAACCCCCAAGGCAACATCTGATGCTTCGCCTTAGCATTTGAGGCTTCCACGATCTGATGTCTGCTCCCACATTTCCCATCAATCTATGTGATGCTTGCTTCAAAATCATCATCTCCAAGGAAACACAGAGTAAGACACACTCCAGGGAGGCCAGAGCCAGAATTCAGAGGCACTAGAGCATCGGTTCTCAACCTGTGGGTCGTGACCCTTTTGGGGGTCCATTGACCCCATCACAGGGGTCGCCTAAGACCTTCAGAAAACACAGATATTTACATTACGATTCATAACAGTAGCAAAATCACTGTTAGGAAGTAGCAAAGAAAATAATTTTATGGTTGGGGGTCACCACCACATGAGGAGCTGTATTAAAGGGTCCCGGCGTTAGGAAGGTTGAGAACCACCGCAGTAGAGTATTTCTGGAAGGCTTGACGGGCGAAGGCAGTCTTGTGTATAGAAGGAAACAGTTTCAGTTGCTCTCTTGAGCAAACGGTCCTTGGAGAAAATGATTGGGGGTAAAGGAGTTGGAGACTCTTCTCAAGTCCCTTAAGAAGACAACATGGGGGGAGAGAGAACAGAGTTTGTCCCCCTTCCTTCATCCTTTTGTGGACCCAAGGAGGGAAGGGCCTCGTGTGGGCTGGTGCAGCCCCCGTGCCTACCCTGTCCATGGCAGGGCTTGTGGCTGGTCCTGCAACCCTCCACTGGCTCCCACCAGTACGAGTGAAGGAACCACCTGATCTTAGGCTCCTCCCACTGGGATGTGAGGGTGAAGGCTCTCCGGGAGATTCTAGCCAGAGTTTCTACTTTGAAGACCCTCCATTGCCTTAGCATGCTGAGGCGGTGGGAGGAAAGAGAAGAGAAGTGTAAGGTGAGATTTAGTGGTCTGGAAGTTTTCCATACCTGCTTCAGAATAAGGGGATAAACACACTAGAGGATAGATAACACTCAGGCAAGGGTGGAAGCAAGACACAAGAGAGGTGTCCCTGATTTAAGGAGGCTCCAGGAGGATGGTGAATGGATGTGTCTATGTGTCCCCCCCTTTTTTTTTTCTGGGGCAGCTTTGACAGTGATCTAGGTCCAACCAAAGGGCCATCTCTGGTGAGTAAATGAGGTGTCTTGTACCTCTGTAAGCCTGGCCATCACTGACCCACGCGGTGACCCTGGAAATTAAGCCGTTAGTTTCCAAGTTTTCTGCGTATCTTAATTGAGAATGCCATGGCCCAGACCGCTCAGCAGCCTTGGGGATTAATGAAAGCCTTGTTCACAAATGTCTCAGACTCCATAAAGGTTTAGATCGATAATTAACAAGAAGGAGAAGGCATAAACATTTCAAATACATATCAACTCCCAGATCTGTAACAGCCAATAAGTCTAAAAACGGAGTGACCACAATTTCCCTCAGTGACAGGCAGCCCATACAGTTTCAAAAGTAATTCTTCAATGAGCATAAATTACCACTTGGGTAAACCCTCCATGTATGCCATGGCTATGGATTTATTAAGTGAAAATGAAACTTTTAAATAAATATCTGAGACAAAAAAAAATGTATTTCCCATCTAATCGGGCCACAGAGGCAAGAGAGTTTGAAAGCGCTCCGTAGCCTGGACTCGTAGAAGAGAAAGCTGATCACGTTTTCTTAGAAGCCATTCTGCTGTGTTAGTCTCTGCCATGAAACCTTCCCCCTCAGCTCTCCAAATACCCGGATTCCCCGATATTAGCCAAGAGCCGTGAAGGCACAAAAATCACGAGGAGGTTCCCCCCAACTTCTTGGGGGATCCGACAGATCCTGAGGCATCTCATTTCCCTAAGATCTGGATTTGGAATTCCCTCTCAGACCCTGACAAAGCAGCTTCCCGGCCAGATTGCTCCGGCCACACAGTCTTCCCTGTAATGGAAAAAGAGGTCAGTGCTTTAGCTTTTAACGAGCTTTATTGATACTAAAAATAATCTCTGCAAGAGACCAGTGGACCCCAAAATACAAATTGAAAAGGGCACATCAGCAGCCTAACCAGCCCCACAAATGCTTGATGGTGTTCCCTGTGGTGTAGACAGCAACACTCAATGGACACCGCTGGTCTCTCCACAATCATTTTGTCCCTTTCTCTACTGGGTTTAAGCCCTAGATTACATTAAATCCATCAAGGGCATTCCTATTTCTCTTGCTAAAGAAGGTTGTGAGAACTCAGGTCTAAGCTGATCACCACATGGAATTCTCTATTGATAAGCATTGGTTCATAAATGGACCAGAAACATACTTTCAAGCAATCCTATATAATAGAAGGCTGATATGCAGACTGACCTAACTGTGGACTAACAGGTCTCTATGACACACACTGACCACCAGGACACAGACGTTCAATGTAGGAGCTTCCCCCTGGTGGTCAGTGCGCTCCCACAGAGGGACCGCTACTCAGCCAGAAGCGGGGCTCACAGCCAGAGAGAGCAGCGGAGGTAGTGGGAACCTCTTCTATTTCTGCAGCAGCGCTAAGGACCCCTTGAGGGATGTCCTAAGCTGATAGTTGGACATCCCTGGAGGGGTTCCGGACTGTGAGTGGGTGCAGGTCAGGCTGAGGGATCCCCGCATCCCCCTCAGTGCACAAATGTCATGCACTGGCCCTCTAGTGAGATATAAGAGGCTATATTTCATGGGAATTTTGATAAAACTTTCCTTGATCATAAAAAAACAAAACCCTCAGGAAGATATGGTCTCTCACTTCCATTGGTGAGAACGAGGAGGCATTGTATTGGTTGGCATCCTATTATGACAAAGGGAACCAGCCTTAGGATAAAACTGAGTCTATAGAAGAGAGAACAGTGATAATAAAAAAAGGTCCTTGATGACCTCATAGAGGGACTAGGTTAATTTCCTTTCCCATTTGGAAGTTCAAGTTCTAACATGAGGAGTTCAAGGACTATGAGAGTTGGGGTATCTCATAGACTGTTGGCTCTTCCAGTCTGTTCCTAGAGAGAGATGTCAGGGTTGGAAACAAGAATTACACTATATTGTTGTACACAGTTGCTAGAGTTAATGTGCTTATATTTTGTTACGTATTTTTCATTACTGCTTTTACCTACTTACTCTGGATTTACTTTGTTTTTATGTTTTAGCCTCTTAAAGTGGAACTGTAGGCCACTGATTTTAGATCTTTCTTTAGATCTATCTAGGAGTATTCAAGCTATATGTTTTCTTCTAAGCACTGATTTAGGTGAATCTCACAAATCTGGACATATTGTACACTTTTTACCAATTCACTAAATCCTCTTTTATTGTCTCTAGTCTAGAGGTTGTGTTTTAGTCTAGATTTTGTGTTTTTCTCACTTTCATGGCTCTATTTCAAACTCCTGTTGTTTTTGTTTTGTTTTTTTACCAATTTTTTCATTTTTTGTTCATTTCTATAGAAATGATTCTTTTATCTCTTTGATGTTACTACACGTGCTTATTTTGTAAATTTTTTCAGACTCATAAAGTTAATTTCATCTGAGGAACACTCTTAATGACGACTGACTCCCTTTCTCCACATACGATTTATCTGTGCATTTTCAATGTAGTCTCAGGTGGCTGTGAAAGTTTATGTTCCTCCTCTTCCCATCCGTGCGTGTCCTCCCTGTTGCCTACAGTTTACGGCTGTCACCTCATCGCTTTTCGGAACCTGCGGAGCGGCCGCACACATCCTGATAGCACTCCTTCCCCTGTGGCAGTTTGTGGAAATGACACGTCTGCTCCCTGAGGCGGCGGGAAACTCGATTCTGTGTCTGGTCTTTGTGTTCACCTGCGTCCCTATGACCACAGCTTCCTCTGAGCGTAAGCCCTCGGCAGAATCAACAATAGCTGCTTTTGTGTCACGGTGGGGAATTCCCCCTCCAGCGCCCGCTGCAGGCACTGAACCTCGCTTTCCTCTCCCAGTTCCTCTGGAGCATGCTTAGTCCGTATTGCCCCCCCCTTCCCCCCTGCAAACTGGGCTCCTGGCTACCAGCGCTCTGGTTTGGATGATGACCTAGAAGGCTGGTGCCTTCAGCTCTGCTCCCCGCTTTGCATTTCAGTTCTATTTCAGTCCGTGGCGATGTTTGTTATACTTCTGAGCCCGGTTGTGTCTTTCTGGCTTTCGCTTTTTTTTTTTTTTTCCTGTTTAATTTATCACGGCTGTGTGTTTCAAGCTGACAAAGTGCACGAGACATAAACGTCGTAGATCATCTTTGGCCAGAACTCTTCTTCTTGCTTTAAAAATGGAGCAGCTCGGGGAGGCTCAGAAAGGGGGACTGTCCTGCGGAGGGCCATCCAGGAAGCGGGTGCCGGAGCCTGAGAAGGTTCCCCCCCCCCGCCTCCTGACTCCGTGGCCTGCGACATCTCACTGTCCCCAGGTGCACAGCAACTGACTCAGCACCGAGCTGCTTCCTGCCCCCTCGCAGGAATGCGGGAGGACAGACAGACAGCTGCTGGGAGGCGCACCTGATGTTTCCTGATAAGGCGGACGAGATGCTTAACAGGTTTCATCACCGCCCTGTTCGTGGGTGACTCAAAGCCTCTCTTTCAGCAGCGCGCGGTGCCACCTCACCTTTGCCCTCACCGCCACCGCCCGGCCCCAGAAAAAGCATTTTCCCTTTGGAGGTTTCCTCAGGAGGAAGAGAGACAAAAGGGAGAAAGTGGACTTTGCATGTGAAACAGGCCAGCATTTCACTGTCGGTTGTCAAAATAAATCAAACACAGTTGTCAGTGGAAAAATGTCACTCAGCCTAGGGAAAAAAAAAAAGACATGTTCCAGGTGGTATGTGTACCTGTGGGAAGAACAGTGTCTAGAGGCTGGTGGCTGGATAGTGTCACCTGGATGCTGTCACGCCCATCTCTTAGACTCTTGCAGAGCTCTGTGCTGAAGGGCTGTCAGACTGAACTCTGTTCTTCCTTCCAAGTTTGTAAATGGAGGTTTTAAAAATAGAATGCGAAGGTCGGTGTCTGTCCTCCGTGTGATGACTCCAA
Source organism: Lasiurus borealis (assembly GCA_004026805.1). NCBI lineage: Eukaryota > Metazoa > Chordata > Mammalia > Chiroptera > Vespertilionidae > Lasiurus > Lasiurus borealis. The sequence continues at coordinate 7,193 of PVJN01000372.1, read as the reverse complement.
AATGCAGCGAGTTAAAAGCCTTCCTGGTTTCTCCAGCTCTAGTGCGCACACTGCAGGCACTAGATTTCTTTCTGCTCCCATGAACGAGGCCTCTCTCATTTCTTTTTTTAAAAATATATTTTATTGATTTTTCACAGAGAGGAAGGGAGAGGGATAGAGAGTCAGAAACATCGATGAGAGAGAGACATCCATCAGCCGCCTCCTGCACATTCCACACTGGAGATGTGCCCGCAAACAAGGTACATGCGCCCAACCGGAATCGAACCGGGGACCTTTCAGTCCGCAGGCCAACGCTCTATCCACTGGGCCAAACCAGTCTTGGAGACCTCTCTCATTTCTGAAGCTCTGTGGCCTGTTCCATGTCCAGGGGACCACGCTGTCCCTGGTCTCTGTAATTCCAAGTTCCCGAGGAGACCCTACACGCGCAGAAAGCTACTTTTGCTTGCAGAGCGCGCACAGGAAGGCGGAGTGCTGAGCTCTGTGTCTCGCAGCCGTTGGCATCTCTCACCACCCAGCTGCGGTTGGAGTAGGTATTCAGTCAGCTGGATGCCGGAAGGAAGGTGGCTGCAGATGCAGCCTCAGAAGCTTGCCATCACTGCACGGAGCTCCAGGAAGCGGGCATTTCCCTGGCTGTGTTCTCAGATTAGCGCGTATACCGGTTGACCCATGTGAATGGGCCAAGCAGAAGGCGTTTAAAGGATCAAGGGAATGTTGATCTCCTGCTTTGAAGATAAAGGTGAAGATAACACGCAAATTCCTCTTATTGCAAATGAGCTAATAATTACTGTCATCATTATCCTGATCCAGCCCTAGACTTAACAATAGCTGTATTCAGGGACATCGAGTTTCACTCTTCAGCTGCAGCAGGGTGAGCGATCATTCCAGATCAGAGAACCTTGAACAGGTTGCAGAGCGAACTAACCTCTCTCTCACTTGCAAACAAGTGACAGAGAACAGCAATTGCGCGAAAGGTGGCTGGAGGGAATCCAGAGAAGGGAGGGGGTGGTCCGGCTCCCAGTATTTCTGGCTCCCCCGTGTCAAACGGGGATCTCCAATGAACCAGCTAACATCTCCGTGTCGGACTGACAGCTTGTTTTGACATTGTGAGACGCAGCCAAACAAAGAATGAAAACAAATTGGTAGCGCGTCTCACCGTCCCTGATGGTGGGTACAAAGCAATCAGACACACCTGCAAGAAGTCCTGAACTACAGGCTTTGATCCTGGCTTCCTGCAGGGTTCAACCCTCCACTTCTTCATGAGTTTTTTTTTTTTCCAGCTCAAGTAACCATGGGAAGTGTCCTGACCCGACCGAAGACACAGAGTGAGACCTAACTCTTACCTTTACCCTCATCAGGAGATGTCCAACTACAGCTGGGATGCTCAGCCCCAGGCAGGCAGGCAGGAGAGAGTTAGAGACCGGCTGCAGGTAGAATGAGATGGTCAAATAATCAGGTGGCTCGATGCTACGCATGCAACATAATTTCTATATCCCAGACCTTGAACATATTGACTGTTAAAGGTTGAAGAGAATTGTGTGATAGAAAAATAGGTTTGCCTTAAGCCTCGCCTGCCTCACATCACAGGGAGGAAATTTTGAAAACAGGATGTTATAGAAATGAGTGAGAGTTTTGAATCAATTCGGAGGCCGTGTGTCCAATAGGAAGGAGGCTGCTATGTGCAGGTATCTACTCCTGATCCTGTTCTCCTCTGATGGACCTCTTGGTGTCCCCATTGGAGGTAAAGAATCAGGACCAGAAGGATGCTGGTCCTAGTGCAGCGGTTCTCAACCCGTGGGTCACGACCCTTTTGGAGTCAAACGACCCTTTCACAGGGGTCGCCTAAGACTATTGGAAAACACCTATTTCCCATGGTCTTAGGAACCAACACACCACTCATCGGTGTAGCAAAATGTAGCAATGTAGTTTACTGTTGTCATATGAAGACTGTTGCCCATGCTGCACCACGATTCAAGACAAAATTCCATTTATTTGTCATTAAAAATAAATATTTCACAATATATAATTACATATTGTTTTTGTGATGAATCCCTATGCTTTAATTATGTTCCATTTGTAACAATGAAAATACATCCTGCATATCAGATATTTACATTATAATTCATAACAGTAGCAAAATTACAGTTATGAAATAGCAATGAAAATAATTTTATGGTTGGGGGTCACCACAACATGAGGAATTCTATTAAAGGGTCGCGGCACTAGAAAGGTTGAGAACCACTGCTCTAGAGGTAGGGGGTCAGGAAAATGGTGTGGTAGGAAAATTCAGAATATTGGAAGCATCAGCTTAGTCTGGGACATAAGGATACCCTTTAACTTTGCCCTAACTTTCTCCCTCCTTTCCTTTCTCCTTCCTCCCACCTCCTTCTTCTCTCTTCCCTCCTCCTCTACTCTCTCCCTCCTCCTTCACTCTCTCCCTCTTCCCTCCCTGCCTCTCTTTTTTCCCTATGGACCTCCCTCCCTTCCTTTAATCATTTCTTTCTATTACTTCAAATAATTATCTTTTAGGTTTATCAATAATCTCTGTTTTATTTTTCTCTTCTATTATTGACTTCCAATAATAACTTTGAATTTACTACTTTCTTTTTAAGCTAAAACCTCTTTTTGTTAATTTCCACTTTTACTTTTTTTTATTCACATCTAAGACTTTAACTTTTCCTCTGAGAACTTCTGAGATGCCATCTGTCCAATAGAAATTGTCCTATAACCATGATCACAGCCATAACTATGATGCGTAGTATATGTATAGTATACAGTGTAGTATAGATAGTAGATATAGATTGCTTTCATTGTAATTCAGTTCTAATTATTTAAATTTTCAGCAATATTGTCTTTTCAATTTGGCATGGCGCCCACACTAGTTCTATGTCTGGGTGTCTGTCGTATGCCTCTCTGGGTCACCAGTTACATTGGATAACTCTGGATGACAAAAAAATTGAATGAATAATTATAATTTCTCTGATTCTCAATATTTAGTCACCACTATATTTTGTATCAGCCACACTCTTTTCCTTGGCCATGTGTCTACATTTCTGTGTGCTTACTGTCTGCACATACTCCTTAATATTTAAACAAAGGCCCCGACAGGCATACGCGCAGACTCGGTATTAACAGGGGGAACGTAGGAACCATTTACACCTGGCACGTGTCCAGGAGACAGACACAGTTATGCCAGGGATGAGTGAAATGCAGGCTTCTCTGCCTTAAACGCTGCCTTCAGAATGAAAGGGGAATTGAGGGGCGGGGCATGGCCACTCTGGAGAGCTAGATTAGGTGGCGGGACCACTCCCCGACCTGCCTCGGCCAGGCACCCCATAAGCTGATAATCCGGGGCAGAATTTCCCAGCCGGCATCTAGGGAAGAAGTGGGTGTTACAGCACCTGGAGGCAGGCTGACGGCTCTCAGTGAACAGAACACAGGTCTCTGTGTGATCTGGGTCGGAAGCTGCTGTCTTACTCCCGTATCTCGTCTTTCACTCAGATCCTCTTCTAGAATGTCACATGTTGGTCCAGACTGCATAGACCATAATAATGATCAATTTAATGGCGAGGCCCCGTTTATTCAGCACTTACCAGGTGCCAGCAACTGTGCAAAGTGTTTTATAAATATGATCTTATTTAATCTTCTGGAAAAGTCCATTATGAATCTTTTGATATCACAGATAAAGCTAAAGCTCAGATTGTGGAAAGCTCTTTCACATCCTGTGTGGTTCAGGGTTCAGGTTCGGGTTCTGGAGGAGGCCGCACGCAAATGAAAAGAGACTAGAAAAGTATTAATTGGGGAATATTGGGGGGCCAGGCGGGAGCCTTCCTCTAGAGCAGCGGTTCTTAACCTGGGTCGTGACCCCTTTGGGGGGGTTGAACGACCCTTTCACAGGGGTCACCTAAGACCATCAGAAAATGCAGATATTGACATCACGATGCATAACAGCAGCAACATTTCATGGTTGGGGGTCACCACCACATGAGGAACTGTATGCAAGGGTCGAGACCTTAGGAAGGTTGAGAACCACTGCTCTAGTGAGAAGCCTATCCTTGCTCTGGCCTTGCTGTCCCTTTTATTGAGACTTTGGGACACACCCATAGCCTTGAGGCAGGAAATTTCAGTAACAAAAACACAAAAGACAAACAGAGGTGGAGGCCGCTTCAGCTAACAATGTCTCCACTAGACAGTGAGTGGCCAGAGCCATTAAGGTTGTTGACCAGCCTTGAGGACTTCCTGGCTGCATCTTTCTATTAGTGAGACAGTGTTTGGTTTCTGGCATCAGATAGGTTAAGTACAGTAATTTGTCTAACATCTGAGAGCTGGTGAGGGCCAGGACCAGGGCTTCGCCTCTGATGACAACGCCTGCTCTCCCCCATCCTCCTGTCCTCCCACTCTCAACTCTAAGAATCACCCTTTATCGGTGGTTTGCGTTGCTCTTCCAACCACATAATTTACCTCCTCGCTTGCTTAGATGTCTGTCACCCACTGGGCGTGAACTCCTTGAAAGCAGGAGTCTGTTCATCTTTGTATCCCTGGTGCCTCACCTGGTCGCTGGTGCAAAGGAAGAACTTGGGAAACGAGTGATGAATGGATGAATCGGTAAATGAGACAGACATTTGGTAACAAGCTGCTTTGCCCAAGACCCTTTATTGATACTTTACTGGCGATCTCTGCCCCTGTAAGGAAAGTCAGGTCACATATGAGGATTTAAATTTGTTTTCAGACGTTGATGTCAAGTCAGTTTTCTTAGCAAAACAGTCAAGAGTTAAAGGGATCGGCAGAAGGAAATCCAGGGGCCTCTTCAGGAATGCGTAACACAGAGGACTACAAGTTCAAGATTAAGAATGTCGCAGAGCAGGTAGTCAATCTCCCAGGGTCCAACCCAAAAATGCTTGCTTCTCCCATTGTTCAGAACCCAGAGCGACCCGTTTCAGTGCCAACAACTGCCTCAGGGTAGAAGGTGGCTGTCCACCAGCTAGATTAGGGCTGTTTCCAAGCCTACATCTCTCTCTCTCTCTCTTTTTTTTTATGTTTCTATGTATGTATGTATGTATGTATGTATTTTTATTGTCACATGTATACATATCTCCCCAATTGCCCCCCCTCCCTCCCAGGCATACCCCAACCCCCCAGTGTCTATGTCCATTGGTTATGCTTATATGCATGCATACAAGTCCTTTGATTGATCTCTTATCTACCCCACCTCTCCTTAACCTTCCCGCTGTAATTTCAGTCTGTTTGAAGCTTGACTGCCTCTGTGTCTATCCTTTTGTTCATCAGTTTACAGTGTTCTTTATTCTCCACCAATGAGTGAGATCCTGTGGTGTTTCTCACTCCACCTCATTCTTTCTGGGGGAAAGACCTGGCCGCTGAGCGCTCACCCGGAAACACAGCCATTACTCTGCAGAGCACGTTGGAGGAAAGCGATGCCCCTATGGACTCCACACGTGCAATTGGAGTTTGGAGCGCGGAGCTCAGAGGAAAGAGCAGGCAGCTCCAGGCTGGCTCTGGGGAGCCCCTGCGTGGACCACCCACAAGCAGATTCCCACACACCTGGCTCCCCAGCCACTCTGGTCCGGGTTCTTCCAGGCTCCTCAGAGCGGGACCCCTCGGGGCCGAGGCCAGCAGGCAGAGCGTGTTTTCCGCCCTCTGTCAGCCATCAGGACCCGGAGTAAACTCCAGCAAGTTCTCATGTGAGGGTATGGGCCCCCTTATTCTCAGCGGAGCCTTGAATGAAAGGGCTGAAAGCTTTTCCAGATTGGGGCCGGGTGTTTATGGGAGAAGCCAGAGCAAGTGTGTGGCTTTCTTTGCAGGATGCTGCTCGAATATCTTACACATTGAGCAGAGACGTGGGAATATACAGTGGTACCCCGAGATACGAGTGCCCTAACATACGAGATTTTTGAGATACGAGCCTTCGAGTGAGCGATTTTTGCTTTGAAATACGAGCAACAGTTGAGATAGGAGTCATCGCGTGGATCGGCCGGCTGCACACGACCCACCAGTTTACCTCGACTCAAGCGTCTCATAGTTTCCCACGCCTCAAGGTTACGGAATGAATTAAACTCGTATCTCGAGGTACCACTGTATAGAAGTTTTTGCCTCCCTCCCCAGATTGCTCAGAGGCCTGGTGTTTTAGCGGTGCCGGGGGCTTGTGTAGAAACAGTGGGAGACAGCCCTGCAGAGAGTGGCATACAAAGGTCTTGCCCTCCCCAGTCAAGTCATTCGTTTGGTTGGTTGGCCTCTGTCCCGAGTGTGAGCGTTAGAGATTGAACCCAGAATGCAAGATGTTCCCGCTGTGTGTGATCTGCTAGTGGTTTCCGTACTTAGAACTGTGTACACCATATTGAATAATAGAAAGTACTGATTTTGCCGAAACTGGTGTGGCTCAGTGGATAGAGACCCTACAGACTGAAGGGTCCCAGGTTTGATTCTGGTCGAGGGCATGTACCTTGGTTGTGGGCACATCCCCAGTGGGGGGCGTGCAGGAGGCAGCTGATCGATGTCCCTGTCTCATTGATGTTTCTAACTCTCTATCCCTCTCCCTTCCTCTCTGTAAAAAAAAAAAAAAAAGTGCTGATTTCACTAATTTTTAAAGGCTGTGGTGGAATATACGAGTATAGGGTGAATGAGATGCTGGGGAAACCTCTTACATACCTGCTTCTTTGCTGGCTGACGTCTAAATCCTCCATCAAAGCCTGATGTGCTGATCTCTCTGTATAAAGAAAATGTCTTAAAAGGCATCCATGGTTACAGGGAAGCCTCCTTTTCTGCTGCAGAATGCTCTAAAAGGACCAGGTTTTATGACGGTATTAGTCACCGCAGACTCGGGTTGATTTTAGGGAAATGGAGACATTATTCTATCAACTCGCTAGAAACTATAGGATTTGAGTACAGCCAGGGATGGAAGGGATCTGCTGGTTCTTTTTTGCCTGGTGAGTACATAGCAGTAATTCATCTCCATCCTCTCCCCTCCTCCTGTTCCCCTCCACACACACAGACACGCACACACATATGAGCACACACACTGCTGTGCACACTCGCCTGGTGCAGACATAATTTCCCTGCGCTCAGCCCAGAGGTTTCCCGCAGCTGGAGCGGGGAGCACCTGTGTGCCTCTGCTTTGCGTCTGCTGCACTCACTCGCCGGCGGGCCTGGTTACCATCTGCCTAGGTAAGGCGCAGGCCGGG